>APFE031049105.1:120694-177270 GCA_000404065.3 Pinus taeda | reverse complement strand
CCCAATTTCTTTACAATTGCTTCAGAAATTAGATTTACTTGTGAGCCACTATCAAACAAAGTATCAATCTTTTGATTCTTGGAAACAAATCGAATATGGAAAAGCTCATGTCTTTTTCTCTCATGTTCTTCATCAATAACAGATTGAGCAAAATTACTAGTAGATGCTTCAGAATTCTTACCTTTTATACCTGTGGTTGCAATGATTGTTTCATCTCCCAAGTCTAACCCCAAATCTCTCTGAATAGATGCAACAGTCTTCTTCTTCTTGCCCTCGGACTTCTTAGGTCTCAGCTCTGGATGCAGAATCCAACAATGCTCATCATCATGCCCCTCCTTTTTACAGTGAGTGCATGAAGATTTGCCTTTTTGTGCAATGTTAGCCTTCCTTGCTTTCCACTTCTGCTTTATTTTCTCCTTGGTCTTGCTTACGGTGTGTTGGGATGGTCCCCCAACTTCTGGATTCCCATTCCTTCCTCTAGCTTCTAGATGAGTAGCTTGTACAGATACTTCATTTATACTAGTGGGATTAAACATGAGGATGGTATGCCTCATGTAGTTGTGTAGACCACCAATATACTTTAAAAGAGTTTCTGGTGAGTCTAACAAGATGCCCAACATCAATGCTCTCTTTCTAAATTCTCGAGTATACCCTTGCACACTTTTCCCTTTCAACTGCCAAAGAGTTTGCCAACTCATCATGGCTTGTTGAATGGAGGCCAATGGATAGAACTACTTTTTGATGGCAGCAACAAATTCACTCTAGACAAAGATGGTCTTACCATGCTTCTTCATATTAGCTTGGGTTCTACCTTCAAACCAAACCAAGGCAATGCCTCCTAGGCGTAGACTTTCCACCTGAATCTTACTCTTGTCCGAGTCTATGTTCTGTACTCTGCAATACACATCAATTTGTCTAATCCAATTGTCCAACTTTTCAACATTTAGCTCTCCATCATATATAGGCAAATCAAATTTGACATCTAATATAATCAAGGATGCTTTCTTATTATGCACAGTGCTATTAGGAGGTGTGGGAAAGCTTTATTCTTTCCCTTTCGCTCTTGAGTGGTCATGGGAATGAGATTCATCTTCTTCTTTATCTCATTTAGAGCCTGATGAATCTTCATCCTTATGCTTTCTAAAGTCCCTATACATTTCTTCTACCATAGACTTTATAGCTAGGAAACTTTTTGTGAATTGAGGGTCTGGCCCTATAGAACCTTCTTCTGACATTATCTTCCAAGAATAGACTCTCCCAATTTTAGGATTAGTTTCCACCAACTCTCCTTCTCCTAACTTGAGATTTGATCTAGTGAGCATTCACAGCTAAACCAACACAAGCTTGTCTAACCTTAGCCTAGAGCTTTGATACCACTTGATCTGATAATCACCTTATGAGTGACCTCAGTTGAAGATTTATTAAAAAAAAGGATTACAGACTCATGTGCTGGTGTGTGTGCTTTGTGTTATTGAAACAACGAATCGATCAGATTGCCAATACATAGAAAATAAATGGAAAGACAGTAGAGAAATATAGTACACAACACAAGACACAAACAACTTTTAATAAGGAGTTCACCTGATTCTCCAAGGCTACGTCTTTGGTCCAGCTTTAGCGGTGGCCTTGTTTTATTGTGTCTTATAGCAGAGAAATTACAATACAGGGACTCGATGTGAGTTCTCCTGAAGCAGATTTTGCTAGGTAGGGTGGTCCTTAGATTCCCCAAGCCACTCAGAGTTCACAAACTCTTTTCCTTCCTACCAACTCTGTGACCCTTGGTCTACAGTGGAAAGAGCCAAATGTGATGCTCAATCCAGACAAATTCCTCTATGGGAAGGCTTGAATCTTCAAGCTCTCTGGTGCTCGACGCTACCTATGGTCAGCTTGGCCCTCTATCTCCTCTGCTTGGCTTTACTGCTCTCTGTGTTTAGTCCTCCTCTCAGGGTTCATTGTTCACTATCTCTCTTGGTCACTTGGACTCCTTTCAAAATCCTCCTCTTTGACTATTTCTATTCATGGCTTTAACCATTCAATCCCTATGCCTGTTTAGTTCCCCTCTTGCTTGCATCGATTCTCCCTCTGCAGCTGCACTTGGAGTTCCCTATTCAACGTCAACATGAACGCTCGGGAAGTGCCACGTGTCCCCATGAGAACAATTCCATTCTGCTCGTTGATTCATTTCTTCGGTTATGTCATGGATACATTCTTTCTCCACCATGGCAGTCAAACAGATTCCAAATCCCTTTAAATCACGGCTTAATTCCTTGTCGATTCCGCTTCTTTCTATCGGGCGCAATCTCATTCATCCAATCTGGGCTCCTCCAACGTCTTACACATGTCGAGCACGGTTGACTTGCTCGACTGATAGCACACGATCATGACGATTTTTCTCTCACCTCTACTCCCATGCATCGATCACGGAGTGGGACCACTTCGCTCCTGTCCAAAACCTCTTACCATTCAAGGGCACCCCGATCGATACCGCCAGTTTTCTAGAGCGCGGGTCCTGCCTTTGTCCTTTAGGTCTTTTTGTTTCTTCGCCCGTGGTTCTCCGGCTCCCAATGTGACCGAGTGCTTAAGGCTTTTCCATTTTAGCCTTGTTTTCCCAGTGATGTGTGCATTGAAAATCACCTCCTTTTCCTGATCCGGGGCTCCCAGGGGCTGCTTTGGCCGCCTGTGTGGTCTCCATGGGCCTCGGTCAGCGCGCTTTGACCAAGGTCCTCGTCGTTCCACATTAGCTACCATGGCCACTGGTTCAGGGTTTTTTTGATGCTGTTTTCGATTCTTTGAGGATTTGTTTCGTCCCGATACAGTCAAGGTTCTTTGTCAATCGTTTATGGATCTGATTTGGATCACTCACTATGACTCAAATATATTTATATCCTTTATATTATAATACCATGGCTTGTGGCCTATGGTTGAGTCTCAAAACCATCCTATTACTTACCCATACAAGGGGCTAAAGCCACTTTGACTCCTACTTAGTTGCATGCTCCGCTTCCACATTTTGCAAAGACTTTACATTCTTTAAAAAAATCTACTCAAAAATTGGTTAAACTAACCCAAAATTGACCATAGGGACCCTATCCCAATGCTCGAACCTACAATAGGGAAATAATCATTCCAAAACAAACCCTCTCTCCCCCATGCCTTGTTCCCCACAAACTTTGTTGCCTCATATGTGTTTACACAAGAGATGAATGCACTTTGGATGTCTCAAATGACTCTCCTCCACCTTATATTTAAACTAAACATAAGGACTCCCAAATGACATGTATTTTGGCACATTCACTCTCAAACCTACATGATTTATGTGCCAAAACCCATCCTTAAACTTCAAAAAATCATATCTCCTCATAGACAACTCATAATTCGATGATTCTTGATGCATTAGATTTGTATCCATCCATCACATATCTAGTGGGTCTCATGGATTCACACCCACAATCTTGGGTACAAATCCCACACCTTGGGTTCCAAGCCCACAATGCCCTATTGTGGCACTCCAACCTCCAAATCCTAACTCTAGGGATTGGAGTACCTCCCAAGCTACCAAAAATAAACAGTGTCTTCATTTAGATTTTTGTCTTGAATTTATAACATTAGTTGACTTTCCTTCTTTCTAAGGATATTTATTTCCTTGGTTTCTTAGTTATCCCTCATAATCTATTTTTTCTTCAGGTTATTTAGTCTTAGTTATGAATAATGTTTGACCCTTTTCTTCATCGGTGACAATCTCATTGCTTTTTCTTTCACTTTGTTCTTTTGAGTAGAAATTGTTTTTCGTTGCTAGATTTCTTCTTTTCTTGATGCTTGGATTTCAATCTTGACTCGTCATTAATATCATTCATCTTAGCATAAGGACATTTATATGCATTTTGACCAGTCCTTCCACATTCAAAGCATTTGAAAGGAATCTTACTTTAAACTTGTTGGTTCCTCTTTTTAACTTTAAAATAGACTTGGATTATTTTTTGTTAAGACTTGTAATGGATTTAATGACATTGTCTAATTGTGGAAAATGAAAGACAACCTTATCCTCTTTCATCTTTCCATCACAACTTTTATTTTATTCATTAATTATATATAATTATTATCAGTCCTGATAGATTTTACTACTAATTTACCTGTATCTAAATTTATGATCTCACACCCTTTGGACTTGAACATTACATCAAATCCTTTATCACATATCTAACTGACACTCAAAATATTATGCTTTAATCCTTCTATATGCAAGACACCCTAGGATTTTGTTCTTAGATTATTAATAATACTTGTTCCTTTTCCAATGCCTATAGCATATGTGTTATTTCCATCATTTACTTTACCTCTATCTATATCCTTGATGTTGATAAAATTGCTTTGATCCCCTTCCATGTGTCTGAAGTAGCCATTATCGACATACCACTTATAATTTTCTTTTGAGCATATAATAATTTCCTTTTGGCCAAATTCTCTTTCCATACCTTAGGTGGGAATTTTTCTTCTTCTTGAATGACTTTACAATTCATGACCTTTTGTTTAAAATAATGGTATGATTAAAAGTAATTTCCTTATGAGAAAATGTATGACATAAAAATAAATAACCATAGAAGAGTGTATGGTACCTAGGTTATTGCTTCTTACTAAACTTTCATCAACCATCTTCCCGAATTACCTTAGTTAATTGCTTTTCTACAACTGCTTCTTTCTTTGCTGGCATTATGATACAGGTATTGTCCTTGATGGCAACTCACTCAGATGAAATATCACAGTATAGCAGGTAAACAACAAACAATTACAAATCAATCTTCACAGAATGAAGAAAGAGAGGTATACGCAGGTTCACCATTGACCAAGCCGTGTATACACGTAGGTTCACTGTATACAACTCGCATATACGTACACATGCATTTTCACAAAAGGAAAAGCACGTATACCTTGGAAAACTAAGTGTTGGTCTGAAGAATTTGGTCCATGCTATTTTGATCCATGGTATTGGTCCAAGGTATCTAGTCTGAGGTATTGACCCTAGGTATTTGGTCCGATGTACTTTTGGTCCATGGTATTGAGAAAGGCCTAAAACTATAAAATGAGGAGAAGATCATTAGGCCAAAATGTGCAAGTATCGAATATCTGATGAAGCGTGAGTTCTAGTATGCAGGTTGTTGGGTTATGCTGCATTGTTGGATATGAACCTTAGCGAATGATGAGGGATTAGATCTAATGATGGATCGGGATATTAAGGTGTAAAATGAACTATCATTATGTGTTTTTTCTCATGTATATTCTAGATCTTACACATATATTATTCTGTAAATGATATGATCTAGGTATAATTGAAGTCTGGAATAGTTGTAGAATTCTGAATTAATATTTGCAGATGTATACGTTGGTTGGATTTGAGAAAAGCACGTATACACACAAGTTCGACACATGGAGGTAGTGTAAACCTTATAAAATATGTTTTAGTTGCTTCTGTTTGCTATTGTAGAGCTCTGGGTTCTGGTTTAGGTTCTGGTTACTATATTCTGGTGACAGTATTCTAAATGATTAGATTGTTGAGTTTTCAAAGTGATTGATTGATTCAGTTGTGAAGGTGATTGGTTGATGCAGATGTATTTCATGATTGAATTATATTTATGATGTTGTTGATGGATCCAGTTTGAAAATTTATGAAAGATGGTCTCTAGAGGAAGAGAGAAGGTCGTAGCCTTCTGTAGGTCTACGACTACGTACCAGCAAACATATCGGCTAGTATAAGAGCTAGGGGGTTGTAGCTCCCTTCCAGTAATAGCTAGAAAATGAGAGAAGGTTGCAGCCTTCTACATGTAGAAGCCCACGTATTGGTATAAGTCTGCACCAATACAAAATTGTAAACAGATTTTTCTTATTATTAAAAGAAGACAAAGGCAACAACAACAGGTGGTTTTTACCCACATTAGGTTTCCACCTTATATCTTGGTGTTCATGTGTGATGCTTATGTGTAATGCTTTATTCTACTTTTACTACACTATCTAATTAATATCTGACATACTGGTTAAAGTTCAATGCATGAAAAAATGGGTAAATCAAAAGTTCTCTGCATATATGCTGGTTGCTTTAATAACAGTCGCATGTACATGCTGGTTCACTTAGCGAAAGCAGTGTATACAAATCTGTCTATGGAAATAAAAAAATATTGAGTTACTAATACTGATACACCCCCCCCCTCTCAATATTATTTTCAACAATTGGTATCAGAGCAGGTCCTTCATGAGAAGCTTGATCACTTGAAGGAATATCCTTCATCATGAGTAATCAAGAAAGTGGGGGATCCATCAGACCACCAATCTTTGCTGTGAGCAACTTTGTTTATTGGAAGATAAGAACCATAGCTTATCTTCAATCACTTGGAACAGATATCTGGGAAATCGTGGAAGGAGGATATACATTTCCATCAGCAATTCCTACAGATACAGTAGGTAAAAAGCAATATCAAACCAATGCCAAGGCTATCAATACATTATTGGGAAGTCTGTCACAATCAGAGTTTTTCAAATTTATGCAGCTCAAATCAGCCAAAGAAATATGGAACAAAATAATTCTAAGCTACGAAGGAGACTCTCAAGTAAAATGTGCTAAACTGCAAACTCTCAGAATTCAATATGAAACTCTTAAGATGCACAATGATGAAAGTATAGCTAGTTACTTCTTACGTATATATGAGGTTGTTAATTGCATGAAGAATCTAGGTGAAGAGATAAAGGAAGTTACCTTAGTTGAGAAGTTTTAAGGTCCTTGTCTGCTAAATTTGAATCAAAAGTATCTGCCAGAGAAGAAAAACAGGATCTACATACTATTACTATGACATAGCTTCACGAAATATTAACTACATTTGAGATGAGAAAAGGAGGCCCATCAGATATGAGAGAAGCTACATTTAAATTTTCAGCAAAAGGAAAAGAAGAACTCAATGAGTCAGGACATATTTCAGAAGAAGAAGACGAAGTAAACTTTGACAAGAAGCTTCAATGGGGTTCCGGAAGATTTAGAGGTAAACTACCTTTCAAATGTTTTTCCTATGGTAGAGTCGGTCATTATGCTACCAAATGTCCTCATAAATATAAATATGATAAAGGGAAGGAATCTGCAAAATGAAATAGAAAACAAAGTGTAAGTAAAAAGAGTTACTATACTCATGAAGATAGCGATGGATTATCAAATAGTGATGAATATGAAAATTGTAATGACTACAGACTTCTAATGGCTTATGAAGATGATAAATTTTTGGAAAATGACCTTCATGAAGAAATATCTAAACTTAAAATACGTTTAGAAGAAAATAATATGATTATAGATACCTTGACATATCAACTTGTTGAAAGAGAAAAACACAAGGAAAAACTAGAATGTGAAATTGTGAGTCTAAGAAAGGATCTTGAGAAAACAAAATCTCTCAATCTGAGATTTTCTAAAGGATTAGAAACTTTAAATGAAATTGTCAAAGTGCAGCATTCTCCTCTAATAAAAACATGTCATGGATATATTGAAGAAGTACCTCAATCACAGAAGTCGTCAACCTCCACTAAAATCTATCTTGATGCAGCAAAGAACAGTGAATAGTATGGAAATTGTTAGCAAAGGCAAAAAGAAGATCACCAAGTAAATCAAGCTCAATTCGCTTCAAGGATGAATAGAAGCCACAACAAACCTCAGGTAAATCATACTCAATTTTCTTCAAAGATGAATAGAAACTACAATCACCAGGTCAATAGATTCGATAATCATAGGAACTTCTTCAATGATCAATGTTTCTCATGTCATAATTTTGGACACAAAGTTGCTCAATGTGTTGCTTACAAAACCATCATGACTAGAGAAGCAAGAAATCAAAGGAACATGACAAGGATCAAGAAAAGTTCCTATAATAACTTTCTCTACTTGAAAATGAAATAGAATACTCAATCTGTAACAACTTTTGCCATGAAGAATCTGAATGCAGGAGTAAATTTTGGCAAATATCTCAGAAGGAGAAACTCCATTAAATCCCAAAATATGGAGAAAGAAAGAACTACAAATAGAAATATGTGGTATAGCCTTGTATGCAGAAGGACAAGAAAACTAGTGGTACATCGACAATGGATGCTCAAAACACATGATAGGTGACAAAGAAAAACTACACTCATATAATGCCTTGGAAAAAGAAAAGAATGTCTCATTTGGAAATGACACTCCTGCTGTCATAAAAGGTAAAGGCTCTATTTTCTTGAAAGAAAAAGTTAAAGTTGGGAATGTTATGTATGTTGATGATCTGAAGCATAACCTGTTGAGTGTCAGTCAAATGTGTGATCAAGGAAATGAAGTTACAGTGTTTCGATCAAACGGATGTGTTGTTCGTGAGCTTGATACAGGAGAAACTGTGATCAAAGTTACAAGAACTCCAAACAACTTATACATTCTCAAGGAATGACAACAACAGTGCTATCTAAGCAAAAATGATGAAAACTAGCTATGGCACACAAGATTGGGACATCTAAGCTTTTCTCAAATATGAAAAGCATGCAAATTCTAGGTTGTTCGTGATCTTCCAGATATCATCATTCCTTAAAATACAATATGCAAACCATGTCAATTTGGTAACAAAACCAGATCTTACTTCATTGAAAAAGAAGGTTCAGCTAGTAAGCCTCTTGAACTAGTTCATACTAATTTATGTGGACCATCAAGAAAAAAGTCACCTCGTGGAGAAGAATATTTTATATTGTTCATTGATTATTTTTCCAGAATGTGTTGGATAGGTCTTATAAAGCATAAAGATGAAGCATTTGAAAAGTTCAAAGCCTTCAAAGCTTTGGTTGAAAATGAATCAGATCGCAAAATCAAATGCCTTATATTTGATTGAGGAGGGGAATTTACCTCGGATAAATCCTTTGACTTTTGTGAAAAACATGGAATAAAAAGGCAGTTCTCCACTGCGAGGACTCCTTAGCAAAATGGAGTGGTAGAAAGAATGAACAGAACTATTCAACAAATGGCTTGAGCCATGCTAGATGAATCTAGAACTCCTGCAACCTTCTGGGGTGAAGCTTCATTCACCGCCATCACTATTCTTAACCAAGCAAATGTTTGGGTAAACAGCACTCAAACTCCACATGAACTTTGGTATGGTAAGACTCCTCCTATAAAATTCTTCGAAGTTTTTGGAAGCAAATGTTACATCAAAAGGATTGATCATAAACTTGGTAAGTTTGAACCTAGAGCAGATGAAGGTATTCTTCTTGGTTACTCTTCCCAAAGTAAAGGACATAAATATTATAATAAAATACTTGGGAATATTATTAAAAGTATTGATGTTGTGGTTAATGAAGCATGAAAAAAATCCAAAACAGATAAAAACCAAAGGTTATGACAATGAAGAAGATGAAAATTATTTTCCCACATAAAATCACACTGATTCTGGAGAAGAAGCCAATGAAGCACTAGAAGAAGAGATAAAAGTAGAAGAAAAGACTATGTCCAAGTATGTTTAGAAAAATCATCCAGAAACTCAAATTTTAGGGGAAAAAGAGGCAGGTGTGCAGAAAAGAAGAACTCTTACAGAAGCCTCAAGCTATCTAGCATTACTATCTTCCATCGAACCCCAAAATGTAAATGAAGGATGCAAATATGAATGTTGGGTCAAGGCCATGAATGAAGAACTTGAGAAAATTGAAAATAATAATACTTGGGAATTAGTTCCTAGACCTCATGATAAGAATATCATAGGAACTAAATCGATATTCAAAAACAAGTTGAATAAAAATGGAGAAGTTATTAGAAACAAGGCCATACTTGTTTGTAAAGGATATGATCAACAAGAAGGTATAGATTTTGAAGAAACATTTTCACTTGTTGCTAGACTTGAAGCCATAAGAATGTTTCTTTCTCTTTCTAGTTTTCAGAAATTCAAAGTATACCAAATGGATGTAAAATCTGCCTTTCTTAATGGAGACTTAGAAGAAGAAGTCTATATTGAGCAACCAGAAGGATTCATTCTTGGAAATGATGTAAAACTTGTATGCAAACTCAGAAAGGCTCTCTATGGTCTAAAACAAGCTCCAAGGACCTGGCATTATCGTCTTGACAAATATCTACACCAACAAGGTATTTCAAAGGGAATAGTAGATAGCAATCTATATATAAATATTGACACAGATAAATTGCTAATAATTTTTTTTTACGTTGATGATATCATTTTTGGTAGCAATGAAGAATCCATGAGTTAGAATTTTTCTTCAGTATTGCAACAAGAATTTGAATGTCCTTGCTTGGTGATTTTACCTATTTTCTTGGTCTACAAGTTCAACAAAGTAAAGATGGTATTTTTCTTTCACAAACCAAATATCTCAAACAGATCTTGAAAAAGCATGGAAGATTCTAAACCAGTGTGTACCCCAATGGTAACAGGATGTAGTCTCAGCTCAAATGATGAATCAACAACAGTACATCAACCAACTTACAGATCCATGATTGGCAGTCTGCTTTATCTAACAGGTACCCATCCTGACATCATGCATGCAGTAGGAATAGTTGGCAGATTCCAAGCAAACCCAAAGGAATCACACCTTCAAGGAATCAAAAGGATTTTCAAATATCTTCAAGGAACACAGAACTTTGGTTTATGGTATCCTAGAGATACATATCTTACACTTCATGCATATATAGATGCAGATTGGTGTTGATGATAGAAAAAGCACTAGTGGTGGTGCATTCTATATGGGTTCCAGGTTAGTGTCCTGGTTCAGCAAGAAACAAAGTTCAATTGCATTATCTATAGCTAAAGCAGAATACGTGGCTACTGTATCTTACTGCACACAACTACTTTAGATGACGTAAACCTTGCAAAACATTCAGATCACATGTACTCTACCCATCTCCATTCTATGTGATAATACAAGTTCCATCAGTATTTCAAAGAATCCAGTCATGCACTCCAAGACCAAGCACATACCCATCAAATATCATTTTCTATGTGAACAAGTGCTTGAACAAAAGGTCAAATTGGAGTATGTTCCCTCCAAAGAATAGGTTGTTGATATATTCACTAAACCACTACCCAGAGAGACATTTGAATATCTCAGACAAAAGCTAGGAGTAGTTGCTACATCATCCTACTATTAAATCCTATTTTTTCAGAGATAGTTTGGTCTACGTGAGTTTAATGAAGTGTAATCGTGTACATACACGGGTTTCTATGGTCACAGTCGTGTATATGTTGGTTTAAATAAAAGCAGTGGGCCAGTCTCAAGAAAAAGGGGTCTGCTATGGTTCTATCAATTATCTGCTCTGTTTGATGATGGTTACAATCTGCTGATAACATATGGAAACATATTGGTCCTCATAAAGTTGTTGATAACTTTATGTATATCTAATTAATGATGATGTTTTGATATCTCTTACTGACATATGCAATAACCAGATCTGACAGTCAACAAGTAGAACAGGTTTAGGGGGAGAACATTGTATGCTTCTAATAAAGCATTGTTGGTATTATGTCTAGAAGTATTCGGTACCTAATCAATGATGATGAGTTCTTACTTTATGATGATAGGTTGATACTCACATATGTTGATTATCATGGTTGATGATATGGGATGTTCCCTAGTGATGATATAATGAAGAAAGATCATGTAGTTCCTAATAATGATGCCTACAGTTTTTTCCAATACATCTGATATGATGTGCATGATTTTGTGCTACCGCTTGGAGATATGACATATACTTAGGTGATTCATGGAAGTTTATGATAAGGGAATGTAGCAAGTTGATCTTGATGAGATCAAGAGGATGAGTTTATATATTCTGACATACTTTGACACAAGTTGATGATATTTTGGGACATATACAGGTTGTTGGTCTAGATGATGTTGACAGATGTTGCTGATGATATAGATCATATGATAGTTTCTGATGACTATCATGGTATTGTTTAAGCTATTTGGTCTCTATTGTATTTAATGAAAAGGTCATGAAAAGACCTAATTTGTAACCCCACTATGCATGGGATGGATGATGTAATGTTTCTTGTTTTTGTCAAGTATAAGCAATTATTATTTCCCCACTTAGTTGGGTGAATGAGTCAAATTTGGTATATCCCCACTTCGTTGGGAGACGGATGTATGTATGAGTCATTGGTGATAGGAAGGTCATTGGAATAGAGTCATGTTCTTCTTTTAGAAAATCTTTTTGCAAACTTTGCTTGTGCTTAGGAGGTGCATGGACTCAATCGTGGGAGCTTAATCAATACACTTCAGCATATCAGAGATTTCAACATGTACTCAGGAGGAGCATGACCTTTTCCCCTTGATTTCAAAGGGGGTGAGTGACTTGGTGTGGTTTTTTCCATCAAGTCTAAAGGGGGAGATTGTTGGCATTATGATACAGGTATTGTCCTTGATGGAAACTCACTTAGATGAAAGATCACAGTATAGCAAGTAAACAACAAAAAATTACATATCAGTCTTCATAGAATGAATAAAGAGAGATATATGCAGGTTCACCATTGACCAAGCTGCGTATACATGCAACTTCACTGTATACAAGCCGCCTATACATATACACACATTTTCACAAAAGGAAAAGCACGTATACCTTGGAAAACTAAGTTTTGGTCCAAAGTATTTGGTCCATGGTATTTTTATCCATGGTACTGGTCCAAGGTATCTGGTCCGAGGTATTCACCCTACATATTTAATATCTGATGAAGTGTGAGATCTAGTATGCCGATTATTGGGTTATGGTATATCGCTAGATTTGAACCAAGGATGAACCTTAGTGGATGATGAGGGATTAGATCTAATGATGGATCAAGATCTTAAGGTGTAAAATTAACTATCATTATTTGTTTTTGCTCATGTATATTCTAGATCTGAATACTGACACATATATTATATTGTAAATGATATGATCTGGGTATAATTGAAGTCTAGAATAGCTGCAAAATTCTGAATTAATATTTGTAGATGTATACGCTGGTTGGCTTTGAGAAAATCACTTATACACGCAGGTTCGACACATGGAAGTAGTGTACACCTTATAAAATATGTTTTAATTTCTTCTGTTTGCTATTGCAGAGTTCTGGGTTTTGGTTATTATATTCTGGTGATAGTATTCTGAATGATCAGATTGATGAGTTGTCAAAGTGATTGATTGATTTGGTTATGAAGGTGATTGGTTGATGTAGATGTATTTGATGATTGAATTATAGTTATGATGTTGTTGATGGATCCAGTCTAAAAATTTATGAAACGTGGTCCCTGGAGGAAGAGAGAAGGTCATAGCCTTCTGTAGGTCTACACCTACATACCAGCAAACATATCAGCTAGTACAAGAGCTAGGGGGTTGGAGCTCCCTTCTAGTAGTAGCTAGAAAACAAGAGAAGGTTGTAGCCTTCTGTAGGTAGAAGCCTACGTACTGGTATAGGTCTTCACCAGTACAAAATTGTAAACAGATTTTTCTTATTATTAAAAGAAGACAGAGGCGACAAGAGCAGCTGGTCTTTACCCACATTGGGTTTCCACCTTATATCTTGGTGTTCATGTGTGATGCTTATGTGTAATGCTTTATTATGATTTTACTACACTGTCTAATTAATATTTGACATACTGGTTAAAGTTCAATGCATGATGAATTGGGTAAATCAAAAGTTCTTTGCATATACATTGGTTTCTTTAATAATAGTTGCATGTACTTGCTAATTCACTTAGCGAAAGTAGCGTATACAAATATATCTATGGAAATGAAAAATTATTGAGTTATTAATACTGATTCACCCCCCCCCCCCCCCTCTCAATATTATTTTCAACAATTCTTGACATGGGTGATTTTGTCATTCTTCTCTTTAACTACTTTTCTTTTTCACCCAATTGCTTCTTAACTTCATCAAACTTCTTTGTCAGGATTTCACATTTTCATTTAAACTCATCCAACTCAAGTTCCAATATCATAACAAAATTTACATCTAAATCCATGGTTTCAATATTCCTTGGATCCATCTTCCAATAGTGAATGTGAATCAATGTGTCATCTATTTAACAATTCATAGCTTTTCATGAATTAGAAATCTAGTAATAGTCCATAATGCCTTGTAGTATATCCATAAACATAACAATGCATCATGAAACTATCATCATATCAACAATAAATCAAGAGGACATCATATTAAAGAGACACAATATTTTACATGGAAACCCATATGGGAGAACACCACAAATTCTTCTTTGTGATATGTTCCAATTCACTACATATATTTGCAAGCTCTAACCTGTTGGAGGCACCGAACCCCAAGATATTAAAGCTACTACTTGCAATATGCTATGACCTAATTGAGGCACCAAGCTAAAAAGAATCCGAGAATCTACTGACTATAGGTTACAATTTGATTGAGGCACCAACCTCGATGATGAGTGGGCTCTAACCTACTCTAAAATCTAACCATAGTGGAGGCACTCACCTCCTTCTTCAATTCCTCATGGACCTCTATTTCATGTCATTTTCAAACTATATTCATTGTCATCATCTATAGTTGTTAGTCACTAAAGCATACATAAATTCACAATCTACAACTACAACCTACAATCATTGTCACTATCATCATTGTTACAACCTGTAACCAGTGTCACTAAAATCATTTCTACTATAAACGTTATCACAATCAGTAATATCAGTCAATGTTATTGGTTTTCAAATTATTTCCCATACTTTGCTACAGCTAGTTCATTAATATGGTCACACAAACTCCTCAGAATTAGTTCTTTCCATCTTTCCAAAACCATTACAACTTGCCCATAAACCATCAAAACTTATAAAAGAATTTTTGTCCATAAAATATGTATTAACAAGGAATTACATACCTTTGGCTGCATCCATCTCTAATCTCTAATCACCATGCTTCTTATAGAATCCAATTTGGACCAACAATGAGCCCAAAATATTGAGATAACCATTTAAAAGTATATAATCAATTAACCATTCTACATAATTCCCTTCTCTGTGCACATTAGAAAAAATGGTTTTCCTCTGGCATTGTTGCTACAAAATTCTCATTGATGATATTTTTAATTATTTGACAAAATGAATCTAATTAAAATAATAAAAAATTGAATCAAATCATAGTTGGAACTCAAGCCGATGGCCTTGCATTCCCCAGAATAATCCCATACCAATCATGTTATCTAATGGAGCTTATTATACCATGCTCTTGATATGAATTTATTATAAAGTTCATTCCATATGGGTTATGGACCAGACTCATGTTCAATGTTCCCCTAACCAAATGTGTTAGTCCAATTTTATTTCATTTACCTGTCAGTGCAAAACCAACTCAATTCTCATGGCCAAATTGAGGGTGGTCAAATTTGGTGCCTCAAATCCTCCACCAAGACTAGATGTTGTTAGAAATGAATCTCATGCCAAAGTCACCATTTATCTCTTTGTTATACCATATTGATCCTTCATTACATATTCACCAAGATGAACACCTATTTGATATCTTTGCTAACTATAGTGTAAAGGTATCACCAAAATTGGTGTTTGGCTCCGCTAAATAAAAACTAAATCAATTCCATTGCCAAAGTAACTTTTCTAGCTACGTCAAGTTTAGAGGTATGTCAATGAACAATGTTTTGATTATAATCAGATCAACTAAACTATTATTTTCATACTTAGAGTGAACCAAAATTAGTTCAAACGATCTCAGCCTCAGGCAATCTTAACCTTTGAACTACAAAAAAAGCTCAAACCAAACACCTTGACCTCACTATAGAACTCAATCAAATTCTTATGTTCCAACATGATCAAAACATATGATTGAACATTGCTTGAAGCCCTGTATTTATATTGATGGAGTGGTCCCAAGGTTTGAGGTAAGTTGAACATAGAGCCATTGATCATGTCTAATGTTATTGATTTAGGGTTGATGTTCATTTGACTCGGACTCATATGACCTTAGTCACATGACCTCACTGAGGCCCTAAACACTTAGATTAGGTCATTAAAATTTGGGTCATGTGATTATTTCATATAACCATTCTTTGTATCACATTCACATTTCTTTGCCTTATCTCATGTGACCATGTGACCTTGTCATGGGGTTACTAGTCACATGTATGATAATATTAGCATGACATCATCATGCCATGTTGAAACCCTTGACGTGTGCCACATGTCACTTGAATTTATACATTTCATGAATCAAAAATTTCCAAAACGGCCTACCACATGGTAGCCCATGGTGGCACCATGTCATTGTTATGATGCCATCTACTAATATTTTATGTTGATCGTATTGACTGCATCATCTCATATATCCTACCACAATTCACCACATGTGAATGTATGATTGGACCATGGTGGCAGGGTTGATTGTGTAGGTGTCCATGTGTCATCATTCTATTGGGTGAGAGAGACATATTGAATGTCATGCAACTCTTGGCATCATCCACAATCCAATTTTTTATTTGATTCATGAAGTCATCCAATTAGTGGAAAGATGCACACTCTTCAATAAGCTAAACATCATGCAAGTTTTAATGAGATCTTCCATTGAATTATTTAATGAACCATGGATGTGGCCAAAAGGTGTGCACTATTTAACACAAATAATTTTTATTTTAACCTAAAGTTTGGGCTTCCAACTAATTTTGATTTTCAAGTGGCCATAAATTCTCATCCAAGAGGAGTTTTTCATAAAAGGATATATTGTTGGAAAGGTCTCAACGATACCTATGAAATCATGTTATTTACAAGATGATTAGGAAAACATAACTACATAAAAAACTCAAATAAATTCATTCTCCTTTTATCTTGACCTAATGAGGATATATAGGATGTCCAACTATCATACTGCTTCCTTTGACCCATGAAAAATATTTTTGTTGTCTCAAACACCCCTTTGACATTAATGACATATTTTTTTCATCAATGGAAACACTATGTGCAACATGTTCATCCACAATGTATCTCAAATATTGAATTATATACATGCCAAATGAGCATCTCTCCATACTGGCATATAACTTACATTGTCACTAGGTGCTTAGAACCTACTGAATAAAATGCAAATGCTCTTCCTAGGTTCTACCTAATATGATGGTGTCATCCTAATAAACAACCACAAAATATTTTATGAATGACCATGAGATCTCATCCATCATCCTCATCAATGTTGTTGGAGTATTATTCAAGCGAAAGGACATGACCAACCATTCAAAAAGTCCTTTAAATTTGAATGTTGTCTTTTGTACAATAGTTTAATAAATTATTACCTAGTGGTAGCCTAAATTTAGATCAATATTACTAAAGAAATTGGTACCCTTAAGTTGATTGAAAAGATCACCAATATATGTGATAAAATATCTATTCTTGATATTTATTTTTTTGAAGGATCTATAATCAATACAATGTCTCCATGTCCCATCATTCTTCTACACCAACACAATTGGGTTCCCATGAGGTGAGGAACTCAGTAAAATGTGGACCTTTTAGATGATCTCATGAATATGAAAGTTTATTTCATCATTCACTAAGAAAGAGTATCTAGATATTGGGACATTAATTAAAGGAGCACCAAGCATCAAGTCAATTGAGGGTTTGATCTAGTAGTGTAGAGGAACCCCCATAGGTGAAGCAAAGATATATCTATATGCCTCTACAACATTATCGACCTGATTCTATTATGCAGAGAGGTGCTATGATGAGGCCAAGGTGGCCATAAGGACATTACTTTGAACTTCTTCCCAAAATGTGAAGAGGACAAATGTTGCGTTTTGAGTGATTACATTTAGTTATTTTCCTGAGATCCATGAAATTGCAATAGTCATAAATACCTATGGTACTTATGTAGTGTTAACCTCTTACAGAAAAAATGACACTATAGGGATATGACTGATAAACAACATTGATGTTTCCACATATATGGTTGTACTAAAACATCATCATAAACTTCAAGTGGGGCACCATCACTATTAGGTCCCTATAATACTAATGTAGCCCCTTATTGTTATTGTAGTGTAGCCCCCTTATTGTTATTGTTGTGCCTATGTAATCCCCATATTGTTATTAGTGTGCCCTATAGAAGCCCACTATTGTTATTATTGTGCCCTTACATCAGTATTGTTATGCAGGATCTGATTATATTGTGACCCCTTAGACTCATATATATAAAAAGGAGGTTTTGTCATTTGAATCATGCAATAAATTTTCATTTATTCAATGTAATGGAGGTTCCCCCTTGAAGAGGACAATTTTAAGGTCGTTGATCTATCCATTTGTGAGTTGGTTGCATAACATTTGGTATCAGAGCTTTGGATTCTAGAGTTTCTCTTATTCAAACAAGTCATATTGGAATTTTCACTATAAATTTGTTTATACAAGGTTTCAGAAGCAGAAATTTTTACCACATGGAGTTGAAATTATAGAGAATTCAGTATAACATATTTAAATCTTGGTTCGCTATATTTTCGAAGATATGCCCTGAGGAAGTTAGGGTTTTTGTGGGCTCCAGAATTTAAATAGGTTACCTAGGGAAAATCATCATGACTTTCGTTTCAGGCATCAGATTTGAATTCTGTAAAAAGTGGTTGAAATCACCCAGACTGTAATTTGTCATGTAGCAATTTGAGGGCCGAAGGTTGAAACAGTGACACGTGGCATCTTGTACAACTTCTCTCTATTGAACCAATCCATAATCAAGTCATCGTGGGATATTTGGCATAACTATTTCTTGAAGAATCCAATCTTGATCAAGCTTATGGGGTTGAAAATAGGACTCATAGCACTACTAGAGGAAGAACGTTCAGAACTTGGAGATCTAAAATTAAAGAGTTACAATCATTTCAATATCGAGCTCCTAAAAGTAAGAAAATGGTTGTATTTGTTTTTAAATTTGCTTAACTTTTGTTTGAAGAATCAATTTAAAGTGATTCAAAGGGCATAATGAAGCATAGATATAATTGTTTTATTTCAAAATTTTGCAAAGAAAGAAAATGGAAACACCTGGTAAGAAACCATAAATCTCTACTATGGCATATGAAGAAGAAGAAGAAATGCAACATGATATATCAATTTTATGAGACCAAGTGCAACAAATTTCTCTCTCACAGAGAGTAACCAAAAATGAAATGGAAGCTAAGATGGATGGTTTGAATAATGGTTTAAAATAAGACATGGAAGGTTTGAAGGATGGCATAGAAGAAAAAATGAAAGGCAACATGGAAGATTTGAAGAATGGTTTAAAAGCAGACATGGAAGGTTTGACAAAGTTTCCACAAGAAATGCTTCCTAATGGCGAAAAGGTATTAGATGAAACTCATGATGAGAAGAAAAGAAATGTTAATCATGTAGATTTCATAGGCTAATGTTGGATTGAAGACCCACCATATTCCAAATATCAATATGAGGAAGTTTAATGGCAATGGTATGGTAACATGGATACTACAAATGGATCAATATTTTGATCTTCATAATGTGCAACACACACAAAAGGTACGCATTGCAACTTTATATTTAGAACCCAATAATTTTGCATGGTATTGATGACTTTGTTCTCATAAACCTCTAGTCACTTGGTCAATTTTTATGGAGGACATTATGAGGATAGAAAGAGAAACACCTTCTTTAGCCATTTGATAAATATCAAAGAAAAGGGTTCAATGGCAGAGCACATTGAGCACTTCCAAAAATTGAATATAAGGGTAAATGAAATTATAGAGGAGCATAAGATTGATGTGTTCATAGGGAATTTAAAGGATAACATCCAACATGAGGTTCTCCTTTGAGAACCCAATTCATTGGAGAATGCATTTAGGTTGGCAAGAAAAATTGAAAGTAAAATTATGGAAACAAGAAAGTCTACCATTCACAACTATAAATACAGAAGTGTTGTTGCCACTAGCCTTCCATAACCTACAAGGTTAACACCAAAACAATTGGAAGAAAAAAAAATCAAAAGGGGTTTGCTACAGTTGTGATAGCAAATACACTAAAGGTCATAAGTGTGCTGAGAAGAGAGTATTTTACATAGATTGTGAATAGGAGGAAGAAAAGGAACAAGAAACTTCAAAACAAGAGGATATACACCAAGAACCAACTCTAGATAAGGAAGAAATGAATCTAACCTTATCTTGTAATGAATTGATAGGAATTACAACTCTTCAAACTCTCGAGATAGAAGGCCATATCAAGAAGAAAAAGGTAATAAGGTTGATTGATTCGAGTAGTACCCATAATTTTATTCATTGTAAGATAGCCAAGGAATTGAATTGCTTCCTATACCTAGCACTAGAGTTTCAAGTGATGGTTGCAAAAGGAGGAACTATAAATTTCTCTAGAAAGTGCCATAATATCAAGATAACTAGGGGCAAATATTGAATAGCCCAACGCTCTCCATACTAATGGGTGGTGCTAATGTTGTACGAGGAGTCTAATCATTACAGTCTTTAGGTACGATAACTTTTAATTTTCAAGAACTTTTCTTGAAATTTCCTTTAGAAGGAAAGGAAGTTGAATTAATGGGTATCACATGGAAACCAAGATTGATAATTAACTCTAATAGCATGAGAAAGTTTCTAAATAAATAACAATGGGGTGTAATTGCACAATTATGCTCACTAGAGGTTCAAACATCAAAATCATTTATTTCTCTAGATCTCCAAAAAGTCTTGGAAAATCATTCCAAGGTATTTGAGACTCCCAAAGTCCTCCCACCTATTCTTGATCATTATCGTGCTATTCATTTGATTCCAAGAATTGTTCCTCCAAACATCACGCCTTAAATATATCCCTATGTCCAAAAAATTGAAACTAAACATATGGTTGCATAAATACTAGAGGTCAATATAATTCAATCTAGTCAAAGTTATTTTTCAGCTCCAGTAGTATTGGTGCACAAGAAGGATGGATCATGGTGCATGTGTCTAGATTACAGAGAGATCAACATGCTCACTATTAAAGATACATTTCTCATTCTTATTATTGATGAATTATTGGAGTAATTACATGGATGAATTTACTTCACCAAGTTGGATCTTCGTTCAGGATATCATCAAATTAGAATGAAGGCTAAAGACATTCTGAAAACAACATTTATAACTCATGAGGGTCATTGTGAATTTTTTTCATGCCTTTTGGACTTACCAATGCACCTTCTACATTTCAAGGTTTGATGAATTCCATTTTCAAACCCTTAGAAAATTTGTGTTAATATTTTTTGATGATATACTAACCTACAGAAAGTCTTGGAAGGATCATGTTCAACATATTGACAAGGTTCTCAAACTATTGGAGGAGAAACAATTATATTCAAAAACCTCCAAATGTTTCTTTGGAGTACACGAGGTGAAATATCTAGGTCATATTGTATCTCATGAGGGTGTTAAGGTAGACCCTAACAAAATTAAATCCATTAAGGAATGGAAAATTCCCACAACCATAAAGCATCTGCAAGGATTTCTTGGGTTGACAAGATATTATCACAAGTTTGTTAATAATTATGGGAGAATAGAAACACATCTAACAACATTACTAAAGAAAAATGCATTTTCTTGGACTCCGGAAGAAACTAAGGCCTTTGAACATCTTAAAGAGGAAATGTGCCAAGCATCAATCTTAGCTACGCTAGACTTCACAAAAACCTTTATTTCACAATGTGATGCCTCGAGACATGGAATTGGTGTTTTTTTAATGCAAGAAGGACAACCTGTTTCTTTTTAAAGTCGTGTAATCAAAGGGAAGTATTTACAAAAACCTATTTATGAGAAGGAAATGTTGGCAATACTACAGTAACTAAATCAATGGAGAACTTACCTAATGGGAAGACTCTTCAAGGTAAAAACAAATCATGATAGTCTTAAATATTTTTTGTAACAAATATTATCTTCATAATAGTAGAAAAAGTGGGCCACAAAAATGTTGGGTTATGACTTTGAAATTATCTAAAAAAAGGGAAGAACAATGTTGTTGCAAAGGCTCTCTCAAGAAAGGATGAGGATGTGGAAGCATTGCTTTGTGCCATTTCTATTATCTAACTAGATTGGATAACCGAACCAAGGGATGAATAGAATAACAATGAAGAAGTGTGGACACTCATTCAAACATTGCAGGAAGATCCCAGTGCATGTGATACATTTAGCTGGAAAAATGATTCATTATGGTATAAAAATCGCTTACATATTTGTAAGAATTCCAAACTCAAATAGAAGATTCTTTTGGAATTACACACCTCTCCCTCAGGATTTTTAGAAACGTACCACAAGATCAAGAAGGAATTTGTTTGGAATGGCCTTAATTCTGATACAAAAGCTTGTGGAAGAATGTTTGGTTTTCCAACAAAATAAAGTTGAGACAATTAAGACCCCGAGTCTGTTACAACCTTTATCCATTCCAGTATACATTGGGGGGAGGTTTCAATGGATTTTATCCAAGGTTTACCCAAGTCTGAAGGAAAGAGTGTCATAATGGTGGTAGTTGATAAACTTACCAAGTATGCACACTTTTGTGCATTATCTCATCCATTTAAAGCTAGTACAGTTGCTACTTCATTTATGGAAACAATTTAAAAGCTACATGGAAGCTACCTTACAAAACTAACCCACCAAAAAATAAAATTTTCAAGTCATACTATAACTTATTGATAATGCACTCATTCATAATTGTGCAATACCCATCCATTTAGCTCTAAGGAATAGGAGAAGGTCTAATCTGACTATTGACTCATAAATATCTCAATCTTAATTTACTCCCTTCATTGGCACATAAGTCCACATCTTTATTAAGATTGCAAAGAACATGGAAATCTTCTATTGAAGAGAACTCTTCCATTGATTTCCTAATTCTTTTCATAAGACTTCCTAATTTTTTCTCCCTTGGAGAGGAGCCCTTCACGAAATGTTGAATATGGAGGAGGGAGTTTCCCAAAATAGTAAGATAAGATACTTGTTTTTATTTGGCTTACTTTAGCTCAATTGTTTGTCATGCATTCTAAGCCCTCTTAATGATCTACAACTTTAATTTTCTCAGGGCCATAAGGCACCACTCCCCCTCCTGCCACCCCTAAATCTATTAAAATATTTAAATAAATAAATAAATAACAAATTTCTTATAACTTATTTTCTTTCACATATTTAAAATATATAAAAAAAAAAAAAAAAAAAAAAAAACTATTTAAATTACTTTAAATTTAAAAAATTCATATATTTCAATTCATAAATATAAAATAGAACACATCCAATTATCAATTACACTCCATACTTCATGATATTTAAGAGTCACTTTCAAACAACAAATAAAACACTGTAACTCAAACCATTTTGATTAATATTCTATTTAGATAGCAATTTTGCTAATTGATATAACACTAAATTTAGGTACCATAATCAAGATTAAATAAACATATCAACTCAAAAATTATTAACAAAATTCCTATACTTAAATGATTAATGAATGTATGTGTATTGTGGTTACAATTATAACAAGAGGAATAGTTGCAATGCATCATAGTCTGAGCCTCTACTGCTAATAAATTGATTAACGCAACATGGACTCTACATTTCATTGTTATTCAAGAACGCTTTCTACAATCAAAATGTGTCGTTATTCTTGCCTCCACACATGCTTCCTCCCCACTTCGCACGCTACACAACAAAATTCACCTCCACACATATTCCTCCAGCTCTACAAAACTTCTTCCTCGATACAGTTTTTATTAACTTCAATATCTCTTACGACACTTTTATACAATGCAATATTGCATTTTAATCATAACTATTTTCTCTATTGGACATTAGCATTAAATTATTAATGTTTCGCACAATTTTTCTGTTTCCAATCAGTGCAACTTTATTATTTGCAGTAACCATTGTGTGGATGCTTTCATTGTGCAAAGTTGCTCTATACTACACACAATGAAAGCCTCCACACAATAAAATTGAATCAATTTACTAAAATCACGTTAAAAATAACACTTCTTAAATGTAAAAATTGATCTTAAATAACCATTTCCTTGAGTGTTTCCCATGCTTCTTTGGCTTTATATGATCGTTCTCACATATTATTTGGAGCAACACATCCACTAAGCCTCGCTATAACTGGATGGCGTGACAGTCATGGCTAATAAGCTATGATTGATTCTTCATCATGGCTAAGTTCATTACTCCGCACAATGAAAAAGGAGCACACAATAGGCTACACAATAGGTTATGTGAATCTCTTCTAAACTAGAATGAGTTGTACAATTAAGATGCTCATGAGCATGATCGATATTTAGAGTCAATGTGTAGAAGTCATAGTTTTAAGTCAGGATTCTATGTCATGAATTTCTAGTGCCCTTTAATGAGATTATAGCTTAAATCGTGGTTATTGTCTAGAACTGTCATTATTATATTCCATTATAACTTGTGACTATAAATATGGTCATTACAGAAGGATAGTCGCCAAAGTATTGCTTTATTTGTTTCTTACATTGTAGGATATTTGAGTAGTAATCTCTCGAGTGTTGTGTCTTTTGTCCAATTTCTCTTTCTTTCCAAATCACAGTCATGTTGTCACCACTTGTAGGCGAGAGCACTCTGAATCAAAATTCAGTGTGCAAAAGAAACGATCATCCCATAGATTTGACCAATATTATTTCTCATTGTAAGGGGAATGACCATTTTCTGATACCCAAGATTGTTTCAGAGGTTATTGAGAATGTGTATGTGTGGGAGTAGATCATGGACACATATCCTTTAGAAGGTAAGATTCAAGATAATGTAGTAATATGTCATATTTCCATTATTCTTTTCTTTAATGAATTGTGTTTATAGAAGTGGAAGGAGAAATGTAAGATGAATTTTACAACTTGAATGAAAATGTGGTGATCCATTAGCTAATCAAGTTGTTACGTGTTTTCAATGGACAACTACACTAAATTTATTAGGTATCGATTTATTGGTTTCAATATATACTTATTAATCACTCTTTCTAAACTCTTTAAATATAGTTGTGCTTTTGAAATCCCACAAGTAGTAGAATTAGTCTAGATCATATTTTGCTAGGTATCGATTTATTGGTTTCAATATATAATTATTAATCACTCTTTCTGAACTCTTTAAAGATAGTTGTGCTTTTGAAATATTTGTGCTCATGATAAATTACTTATTTTCAATCACACATATGTATTTAAATTGTTAATTACAAAATGCTGTGTTGAAGGTTAATGAGACCTTTGAAATATTTATGACAAGTTTTAGATATGAGTCCCTGTACTAACTGGCTTTGATGTTGAAGAGTACCAAAAGACATGATATTATATAGAATGCTTAATTTTCCTGACGTGTTATTTCTTTCTTTGATATATAGGTTGGAAGGAAAAATAGCAATTATTACCAAAGGTGCATGGGAAATTGATGAAACTAGTGTTCTTGTTTTTGCAAAATTTGGTGCAAAAGATATATTAGCTAACATCGTTGACACTGGAAGCCAAAGGCTCTCCACATCTCTGGCTCCTTCTACAACATACATCCATTGCAATGTGAGAAGAGAGAAGGATGTGGCTGAACTTTTCAACATAACAGTTGCCAAGTACAGAAAACTTGATATCATGTACAACAACGTAGGAATACTTGGAGAGAAAAGAAAACATAAGAGCATAATTGAGTTTGATGCAGAGTAGTTCGATAAACTAATCAACGTTAATTTGAAACACAGGTGATAGTGATGGTGATCGTGATTGAAATGGAAATGGGAATGCAGATTCTCGAATGAAATTACAATAGGTTGACTTTAACAAATGGTTCATGGAATGGCACCTCTTACCTGAAGAAGCACTTGTTGCATATGGGAATAAAACCCATGATGCATAATCCCAAGTCTAAAGCAATTATTTCCCCTAGTGTTCAGTCATCCAATGGTTCCTCGAATATGTATCATATGGCATAGTGGGAGAGTGCATGCCTAGAAGTTGAATCGAGGCTAGTGCGTGAGTCCAAGCTCATGGGCAGGGACCTTTGGTTGTGTAGAGGTTTGCATTATTTGATCCGCACGTGCATCTTCCTGCATGATATTTCTCCCACACATCCAACTGTTGATGGAAAGGATGGCCCATTCACATTGCATCCTTTTTTCTAATTCCCCCTTCTCATCCACTATTTCCAGTTTACTCGAGTTGTTGTAGACTTAAATCCCAATCTTGTTTAACCAATTATAAGACTATCTCTAAACATAATATGCTAAAGCATTATTGAAAAAATGCACTGTACGAACCCAACATGTTATTGATATCAATTTTTTTTAATATTTTTTCTTTTTAAAAGTTTAGGAAGCACATAACATCATTGATTTTCTAATGAGTCATCTTGATAGCATGGAATATTGTAGTAATTATGTTTTCCAAATATTAAATGCATGAAATGTTATGTTTTTTAAAATTGAAGCAAATCTAGACTTTTTCAATAATATTTAATTATCCATTTGTTGAAATCAAAAAATGTTTTCCGGTTTTGTAGAGATTTGATTTATTTGAAAAATAAGCTTATGAAAAAAGTATTTGTATAGGGATTATTGAAAGTGCAGTAAGAAATTCCTAATTTAATTTTTCCCAAAACTAATTAGGATAAATTCTAATTCTAATTTCATGAAAATACTTGGAGGTAGTTAACTCAGGTGACATGGCCTTGTCACTCACTTAACTTATCTAATTTGAGTTGGAGACACTTGAGTTATGTTTAGTTATGATTGATTGCTAATTTTTAGCAATCATGTTCAGCTAATCCGAGTTATTATGAATTTAACTAGTTCTAACTAATTAATAACTAGTGGAGTGATCCAAAATTATGCAGGAATGCAACTGAATACAAATATAAACATAAAAACAAATATGTAACATAAATCAATATTCATTTCATTAATATCAAATAAATGAAATATGCTTACATACAAAATGGAAATAAACTAGCTTGGACGATAGTTGCTTATCTCTAAGCAGAGATGTGGCAAATACATGCCTCTGAACTATGTTACAATGAGGCTCGAATGCCTATTTATTATTGAGAAGGAATGGAAAACTCTAAATATATGAAAACCTAACCCTAGGAGATGAAGCGCCAAAAATGTGGGCCACGTTGGGGTAAATTTGTACATCAACTTCCTGGGGTCATAACTTTGGTATATGATCTCTATTTCATGTGCACAATACCTTGTTAGAAATATCTATCCGAGGAATATAAATTTTGACTGCAACTTTCATTTCAAGACTCATGTTTGCCCATTTTCCGAAAAAACTTCGTTTAGGGCCTCAAAATGGCTCCAGAAGTTCAGGACCCAAAAAAATGCCAAAAATAGTAAACTGTGCTACAATTATGAAAACTTAAAGAAATAATGGTACAATGGTAGGGGTCCAAGTGGAATAGGTGGGTGGACACCAATATCCACATAGATCATTCCTGCCCCCTTAGGAAGCAATGGGCCCCATTGCATTGAGTGCCTCCATAAGATGGGGAATCTTTTGTTGAACTTCGTCCCTGGTCAACCACTTGCCTTGGTGCAAGATCTGGCCAACTTAGACAACCTGATATAGTTTGATCTTCTGTTGGAAATTGTTCTTGATCTGCGTGTCCATGATCCAATCAGTTGTGGCATGTTCCATGTAGTTTGGGTTTATCTTTGTTGGTGTGATTTGTTTTGCAATGTCTGATGTGTCTGGTAATGGTGGAAAGTATGGCCAAAGGTGGTCCATATTGAACACTTGGTGTAGGCCAAGGAATGAGGGAATTTTGAGATCAAATGCATTATCTCTCACAACATTGGTAATGGTGTAAGGTCCATGTCGGAGTGGTCTAAGCTTCTGATGGGCTCTGGTAAGGCATTCCTTTTGCAAATGAAACCAAACTTTGTCTCCCACCCGAAACTTGTATGGCACTTGATGTTGATCATGTCACTTCTTGTACTTAGCATTGGAATTCTCCAAGATGTCATGAACCTGTTGGTCGATGTTTTAGATGTGTTCAATAAATATGGTTGCTTTATCACACTCAAATAGTACATATGTGGATTCTATATGTGTAGTCGCATGAAGCATGAAAACATCAATCAGATGCAATGGTTGAAATCCTAGACCCACTTGAAGGGAGGCCAAACAGATAGTCCATGGAGATGGATTCCAAAGGTGGGTTGGGAGTAGGCAGAGGATTGTACAAGCCTGCTTCTTGATGGTTAGCTTGGCGATGGTGTAGGTAGTGGAGGATCTGATATATTTCCCAACAACATGTTGGAGTTTTGGCCAATAAAAGAACTTTTGTAGCATGGACATGATTTTCTCTAAACCAAAGTGCTATGCGACCTTCCAAAATCATCTTGGCACACTCACTTAAAGGAACATAAAGGTGGCCAAGGTAACATAATAATCCATCCTGGAGGAGGAAATCAAAAAATTTCTTTCCATCCACTAGCATATGGTATGTGGATGTGATCTCTGGATCATTTTTGTAGAGTTGTGACCATCTAGAGGTCTCATGGCCACAAGAGTTGAGAACAGTAGTCAGTGCTATAACTGGAGGCCGATTGAGGCAGTCTTCAACATAATTGGCATTGCCCTTTTTATATTTAATTTTCAAGTGGAATTGTTGCAGATATGTAGACCACTTTTGATGTCGATCGTTCTACAACTTCCCTTTTCTCTGTATAAACTGAATAGGTTGATTATCGATGTGGACGATGATATCCTTTCCTAGAATCTAATGCTTCCATTGGCCAACAAGATTTCACGATGGAATACATCTCTTTTTATCATAAGTGGGGTACTCCCAAATTGTATCAGAAATTGTTTCACTATGATAGGCCATTGGATGCCTGTGTTGGGTGAGGACTGCACTAATAGCATAATCAGAGGCATCTATCGCAATTTCAAAAGGTTTTTTCAAGTGTAGAAATGTGAGTACCACTGTAAAGTAGAGGTGGTGCTTCAGCTCAACGAACACCTTTTGTTGGGAATCGGACCAGGAAAATTTTTCTTTTGCTCTGCCCTTAGTAATATAAATAAAAGGCCAAGAGATATGGGAGAATCCCAACATGAACCTCTGATAAATATTTGCAAGGACCAAAACGCTATGAAGCTCTATTAGAGTGGTCGTGGCTAGCCAATGTCAAATGACTTGGATCTTAGTCAGATCCACATGCACGCCTCGCTCATATTTGATTTAACCCATAAATTGGACTTGGTTCATGCCAAAGGTGCATTTCTCCAAGTTGGCACATAGTTTGTGTTGTTGCAAGGATTGAAGGACCCGTCGAATGTGTTGCAAGTGTTTTTCCCAACTCTTGTTGAATATGAGGATGTTTTCGAGATAAACAAACACGAATGAGTTGGTGAAGGGCTGCAATATGTCATCCATTAGCCTCATAAAAGTGGAAGGGGCATTTGTCAACCCGAAGGGCATAACCAACCATTCAAAAAAGCCTTCCTTGGATTTGAAGGTGGTCTTCCATACATCTGTGGGCTCTATTGGAACCTAGCGATAGCCAAACTTCACATCGATCTTGCTAAAATACTTGCCCCCCTTGGATTGGTCCAAAAGGTCATCAATCTATGAGATTGGATACTTGTTCCTGGTAGTGATTTTGTTTAGTGGTCGATAATCAATGCAGAGCCTTGAGGTCACATCCTTTCCGTAAAAGTACAATCAGGCTCCCAGAAGGCAAGGAACTTGGTCAGATTTTCCCTTGTTACAATAACTCCTGGATTTGCTACTTAATCTCTTCATTTTGTAGAATGGAGCGATGATATATAGGCCCATTGGGTAGAGGTTCTCTAAGATTCATAATGATTGAATGCTTAACCTGACAATACAAAGTTACCCCTATGGGGGAGGAGAATATTTCCCTATATTCTTCCTTAACCTTATCCACCTGCTTCTGCTACATGGAGGAACCCTTCCTAGGGGCCATGGATGTGGCCACGATCTTCCCATTACCTTGAGAGTGAATCAAAAAGAAATCAAATTTCCCTATTTGGGAGATGATCTTACTGCATTTCTTAGTAGAAATAAAAGAGATGGCAGTAGGTGAGGCTACCTCCTTTATCTTGCATAAATTATTTCCCAGAGAAATAAAATAGTGCAAGGCCTCGACTCATACATAGCATAATTCTTCCACAATTATGGTTGGCCTAATAATACATCACAAAATTCAATAGGAGCAACATCACACAATACCTCATCCATGAAGGGTTGGATATTGTAGGGAGGGTGGCACTATTGACTGACGTGGAGATATTTCCTTGGTGAAGCCACCAGATGGTGTATGACTACAGGTGTGGTGTGGTTGGTGAGCCCAACAATTTCACAAGCTCTGTTGAAATGAGGGTATTTTCTCTCCCATTGTTAACAATGAATTGCAATGGTAAACCCTTCACCCACATCTATGAATGGAAGAGACGCTCCCCCTCCTCTGCGTATTCGAGCTCAATATTCTAGATCTTAGTGGTGGAAACAATGGTGTTGGGCTCTACATCAATAATATTCTTCCCTTTGTCATTCCTCTTGTTAGGTTCAGACTCAAAGTCAGAACATGCATCTCACTTTGAAGCCTTTAGCTCAACCAATAGTCACTGCATGGCTCAAAACTCACATGTGTTGTGAGTGGAGCTCTTATGGAACTCACACCACTTTCCTATGTCCTTCTTTGTATTTGTGGCATTATTATTTTCTTGTGGCTTCGATGGGTTGTCCTAGGTCACCCTATTTGAGGGTTCCTTTCCCTTGCTTCAGATTTGCAAATCCAAAGTCTCGCTTCTTCTATTTAATCTTCTACTCAATCTTGACAGTATATCAGTAGGAGGCGCCAAGCGAGGAGATGTCCAAGAACTCCATCACATATTTGATGTATTTGTATAGAAAAACATGATACTTAAGTACCAAATGCTGCTAAGAATCCTTGATATCCAACTTCATGAGAAGGGTAAGAAAAATATTTTTGAACTTCGACACATATTGTTCCCTTCTCTATTGTAGTGTGGTATAATCTATGTACTTATCTTCATAGCTCTCAATTGGGTAATACTTCTCCTTGATGTTGTCTTAGAAAGATTTCAAAGTGGGTGCAGCTGAAAATAGTGAGGGTTCTCTCTCGCCCTTCTACTCATAGTAGGTTTCCCACCAGTCCTTGATGTGGGGGGTGACTTTGAGGAGTGCAAAAGTAATATTTCCCCTATTGGAAAAATAATGAACTGAAAAATGCCCTTCCAATAGATTTAACCATTTATCTATAACAATTGCATCTATTTGACCTTAAAATATGGGAATGTTAAAGTTTACTTATACCTTGAAGGGAGTGGTGACTCGAGAGTGGCTATTGGATGATGATGTGTCACCTATGGGCATCCACCAAAGGATCTAGGCAAAGTTGTCCATCATCGCATTCCTTTGTCGCTCAAGGGCTTCTTCAAGAAATATTTCAAAAGATCTCCTACTCCCTTGTCTTTGTTTTCTTCCACCATAGGAGGCCATCAAGGTTTGTGAGGCTAGTCTTGCAAGGGTTCAAACAGTTCGAGCCCTAACTCCTTATATCCTGATGTTGTTGGGGACATGCAAATAAAAAAAGAGAAAGAACAGACAGCTCTAATACCACTGATACAAACTTATGCAAGAATGCAACATAATACATATATAAACATAAATGCATATATGCAGCATAAATAAAACCGCATTTCATTAATATCAAAGAATTGAAATATGCTTACATACATAATGGAAATAAACTAGCTCAGGCGATGACAACTTATCTCTGAGAAGTGATGTGGTGGAAACATGCCTCTGAACGATGTTACAATGAGGTTCGGAGGCCTATTTATTATTGACAATCAATGAGAACCCTAAACATCCAAAAACTTAACCCTAGGAAATGGAGTGCCAAAACTATGGGCCATGTTGGGGTAAATTGGTACATACACTTCCCAAGGTTGTAACTTTGGCATATGATCTCCATTTGATGCACACAATACGTCGTTAGAAATATCTATATGAGGACTATAACTTTCGAGTGCAAATGTTACTTAAAGTCTCATGTTTGCCTGCTTTCCAAAAAAACATTGTTTAGGGCCTCAAAATGGCTCCAAAAGTTCGGGACCCGAAAAACAGCCAAAATTAGTAAGCCATGCTACAATTATGGAAACTAAAATAACTAATGGTACAATAGTGGGGGCCAAAGTGGAATAGGTGGGTGACCACCAATATCCACCAAGATCATGGAGGGTCTAGTAGTGGGGTGTAACTTCAGCTGATCTTTCAGCTAAATGATTAATCAACCCATAATAATTGATACATGCAAATAACTCGAGTTACCCAGTTGAGATTGGAGTGTAAGGGTAGTGTATTATCAGTTATCGACAAGTCCAAATTGTACATGTGGTGCATGCAATTAGAGAAGGGCCTATAGGGATTAGCAATTCTAATTGAAAATTTACCTAATTAATAGGGGGTTGATTCCTTGAGGAACAACACAAGGAAATAGGGACTTGGGTAGGCTTGAATCTGGTTAAGTATTGACCATAGCTTTTCTAGGAAGTAGTGAGATATATTGTACTAGTGGATAGGTTGCTCGGGCTTGAGAAAGCATTCTATCTCTTCTCTATTTTTAGACTAATGCAATACAAATAGGAAGGGGTTTTGAGAATTTGCTTTCCCCTTAGATAAATCTCTAATAATATGTGATTGAATCATGTCTCATGTTTATGTTATGATTTATTGATCATTTAATTGTTTCCACTAATGAGTAGAGTAGGTTCGATTTTTTTATTATAGAAAATTACATAAGAAATTTCAATCTATAAGTAATTTCTACATGGTATTAGAGCACGAATCACAATACAAGAGAATAATTCAAGTTCATCTTTGCACATGAATTGAATTCGTAGTATCATTCTTTAGAGCCATGAGGATGTCATTCTCTGGGTTGAGACTCTCAAATTATATTGCTTGGAAGGATAGGATGGAGGCAATGTTGGAAGATAATGGGCTTAAGGAATTCATAGACAATCATATTCCTAAGCCTTCAACAATTGATGCTCAAGATCTGGTAGAGTGGAAGAAATGTGTGGCAAAGGTGAGGATGATTATACTAGAAGTAGTTTGAGATCATACTGTCTCAAATTTCCACGGGAAGGATACCCCATATGCAATGTGGCAAGCCTTAATAAACTTGTTTTAGAGTAACAATGACCATAGGAAGATGGCACTGAAGCATGAGATTCAAAAGATCAAGATGGAGAAGGGTGACACAATACCACATTATCTAAGCAAGTTCACCCAATGCCAGGTTGAACTTGAGAGTCTTGGTATGACGTTTGTTGAGGATGTTCTGGTAAGCCTAGCACTTCTAAGCTTTCCCAAGAGTTCGTATATGATCCGAATTTAAACAAGAATGAAACAAAATATAGAGATAACCATATTTACAAAGATGCAGTGGAAATAATACTTCATTTCATTAATGGAAAATATTGAAATATGCTTACAACCAGAAAAGGAAATAAACCAGGTAGGGCGATGGTAGCTTATCTCTAAGAAGAGATGTGGTCGCTACATGCCTCTGAACTATCTTACAATGAGGCTCGAAGGCCTATTTATTGTTGAGAAACAACGGAAAACCCTTCACATCCCGAAACCTAACCCTAGAAGATGAAATGCCAAATTGTGGGCCCCGTTTGGGGTGAGTTGGACAGCCAACTTCCCGGGGTCGCGAATTGGTCATATTATCTCCGTTTGACGCGCATGATAGCCCATTGGAAAGATCTCTCCGAGGACTACAATGGGAAAGACGATTTCTTTACAGAAAAATTGCTAGCAGTAGATTTCCATTTCCCAAAAAAAGTCGTTTAGGGCCTCAAAATGGCTCCGGAAATTTAGGACCCGAAAAACTGCTAAAAATAGTAAACTGTGCTATAATTAAGGAAACTGAAAAACTAAAAGAGACAGCTGTGGGGGTCCAAGTGGGATAGGTGGGTGGCCACCAACATCCACCTGGATCATTCCTCCCCCCTTAGGAAGCAATGGTCCCCATTGCATTGAGTTCCTCCCTGAGATGAGGAAGCTTTTGTTGATCTGGGTCTTTGGTGAGTTGTTTTGCAATCTCTGATGTGTCCAGAAATGGTGGAAAGCATGGTCAACAATGGTCCACCTTGAACACTCGGTGAAAGTGAAGGAATGGAGGAATTTTATGCTTCAAAGCATTGTTTCCCGTAGCCTTGGTACTAGTGTAAGGACCATGTTGGAGTGGTCTAAGTTTCTGATGGGTTCTAGTAAGGCGTTCTCTCTACAGATGTAACCAAACTTTGTTGCCCACCTGAAACTTGTGTGGTACCCCTATGGGTGAGGAGAAGTTATTCCTATGTTTTGTCACCCCTGTATTCCTTTGTCACTACTGCTGCATGGAGGAACCCTTTGTGGGGGTCATTGATGTAGCAACGATCTTCCCTTTACTTTGGGAGTGAACCAAACAGGAAATAAATTTCCTAGTCTGGGAGATGAGCTTGCTGCCTTTCTTAGTAGAGATCAAAGAAGTGGCAGTAGGTGGGGCTACCTTCGATATCCTGTATAATGAATTATCCAAAGAAATAATGACAACGCGAGGCCTTGACTCATGCATAGCATGTCGCTTCCACAAGTATGGTTGGCATAATAGTACATCACAAACATCCAGAGGTGTAACATCACACAATACCTCGTCTGTGAAGGGCTTGATGCTATAGGGAAGGTGGCACTACTGGCAAACTTTGAGATCTCGTCCTTCATGAAGCCACCCGATACTGTATGGTTGTGGGTGTGGTTTAGTTGGTAGGCCCAACCACTTCACGACCTCTGTTGAAACGAGGTTCTTCTGGCTCCCACTATCAACAATGAATTGCAGCAGTGAACCCTTCACCCACATTTGTGAGTGGAAAAGGTGCTCCCCCTCCTCTGGGTCTTCAGGCTCATTCTTCTGGATCTTGGTGGTGGAAACAGTGGTAGTGGGCTCTGCATTAATGATATGTTTCCCTTTTCCATTCCCCTTGTTGGGTTCTGGCTCAGGGTCGGAACATGCATCTGATTCAGAAGCCTTCAACTCGGGCACTAGCGACTGCTTGGCCCAACACTCACTTGTGTTATGAGTGGGACTCTTGTGGAACTCCCACCACTTTCCCGTGTCCTTCTTCGACTTCATGGTGTTTTTCTTTTCTTGTGGCTTCGACAGGTTGTCTTGGGTCACCCCGCCTTGGCTTTGTCCTTTGGGCTTCGAATTTGCAGATCCAAAGTCTCGCTTCTTTTGTTTGAACTTTTGCTCGATTTTGATAGTGTATCGATATGTTGTGCCAAGTGAGGAGATGTTCAAGAACTCCATATCTTCCTAGATGTATCTGTGTAAGCAGTCACGGTATTTGAGTACTAGATGCAGCTCAGAGTCCTTGATACCCAACTGTGTGCAAAGGGTATGAAAAGTGTTTGTGAACTCTGGAACATCTTGGTCTCATCCCTATCGTAGTGTGGTCCGTTTGATGTATTTGTCCTCATAGCTTCTGACAGGGTAGTATTGCTCCTTGATGGCATCTCGAATGTCATTCCAAGTGGGTGCGGCTAAAAATAGTGAGTCTGTACTTTCATCCTTTTGCTCAGAGTAAGTTTCCCACCAGTCCTTGATGTGGCGGGCTGCTTTGAGAAGAGTGAAAACAATCTTTTCCCGACTTGAAAATTCATGAACCAAAAAATACCCATCTAGTAGATTTAACCATTTACCTACAACATCTGCGTCTATTTGACCCTTGAAGATGGGTATTTCAAAATTAACTTGTACCTTAAACGGTGTGGCATTTCCAAAGTAGCTGTTGGAAGCCAATGCATCGCCTCTGGGTAGCCGTTGAAGGACTTGCGCAAAGTTATCCATCATCGCATTCCTTCGCCGCTCCAGTGCTTCTTCGAGCAATATTTTGATAGGATCTTCTACCCCCTTTTCTTTCTTCTCATCTGCCATGGGAGGCCGTCAAGATTTGCGAGGCTACTCTTGCAAAGTTTCGACCAGTTCAAGCCCTAACTCATTATATCCTGACCTCGTTGGGGACATGCAAAGAAAAACAAAGAAAAAGAAGATCGCTCTAATACCACTGATCCAAATTTAAATAGGAACGCAACAAAATATAGAGATAACCATATACACAAAGATGCAGTGGAAATAATACTTCATTTCATTAATGGAAAATACTGAAATATGCTTACAACCAGAAATGGAAATAAACCAGCTAGGGCGATGGTAGCTTATCTCTGAGAAGAGATGTGGTCGCTACATGCCTCTGAATTGTCTTACAACGAGGCTCGAAGGCCTATTTATTGCTAAGAAACAATGGAAAACCCTTCACATCCCAAAACCTAACCCTAGAAGATGAAACGCCAAATTGTGGGCCCCGTTTGGGGTGAGTTGGACAGCCAACTTCCCGAGGTCGCGAATTGGTCATATTATCTCCGTTTGACGCACATGATAGCCCATTGGAAATATCTCTCTGAGGACTATAATGGAAGAGATGATTCTTTTATAGAAAAATCGCTGGCAGTAGATTTCGATTTCCAAAAAAACGTCTTTTAGGGCCTCAAAACGGCTCCGGAAGTTTAGGACCCGAAAAAATGCTAAAAATAGTAAAATGTGCTATAATTAAGGAAACTGAAAAAATGAAAGAGACAGTTGTGGGAGTCCAAATGGGATAGGTGGGTGGCCACCAACATCCACATGGATCATTCCTCCCCCCTTAGGAAGCAATGGTCCCCATTGCATTGAGTTCCTCCCTGAGATGAGGAAGCTTTTGCTGATCTGGGTCTCTGGTGAGTTGTTCTGCAATCTTTGATGTGTCCAGAAATGGTGGAAAGCATGGTCGACAACAGTCCACCTTGAACACTAGGTGCAAGCGAAGGAATGGAGGAATGCTATGCTTCAAAGCATGGTTTCCCGTAGCCTTGGTACTAGTGTAAGGACCATGTCAGAGTGGTTTAAGTTTCTGATGGGTTCTAGTAAGGCGTTCTCTCTACAGATGTAACCAAACTTTGTCACCCACCTAAAACTTGTGTGGTACCCTTGTGGGTGAGGAGAAGTTGTTCCTGTGTTCTATCATCACCATATCCCTTTGCTGTTGTTACTGCATGGAGGAACCCTTTGCAGGGGTCATGGATGTAGCAACGATCTTCCCTTTACTTTGGGAGTGAACCAAACAGGAAATAAATTTCCTAGTCTAGGAGATGAGCTTGTTGTCTTTCTTAGCAGAGATCAAAGAAGTGGCAGTAGGTAGGGCTACCTCTGGTACCCTGTATAATGAATTATCCTAAGAAATAATGACAACACAAGGCCTTGACTCATACACAACATGTCGCTTCCACAAGTATGGTTGGCCTAATAGTACGTCACAAACATCTAGAGGTGTAACATCACACAATACCTCGTCTGTGAAGGGATTGATGCTATAGGGAAGGCGACACTGCTAGAAAACTTTGAGATTCCGTCCTTCATGAAGCCACCCAATATTGTATGGTTGCGGGTGTGGTGTAGTCGGTAGGCCCAACCGCTTCACGACCTCTGCTAAAACGAGGTTCTTCTGGCTCCCACTATCAATAATGAATTGTAGTGGTGAACCCTTCACCCACATTTGTGAGTGGAAAAGGCGCTCCCCCTCCTCTGGGTCTTCAGGCTCATTCTTATGGATCTTGGTGGTGGCAACAGTGGCGCTGGGCTCTGCATCAATGATCTACTTCCCTTTTCCATTCCCCTTGTCGGGTTCTAGCTCACGGTCAGAACATGCATCTGATTTGGAAGCCTTCAACTCGGGCACCAGTGACTGCTTGGTCCGACACTCACCTGTGTTATGAGTGGGACTCTTGTGGAACTCACACCACTTTCCCGTGTCCTTCTTCGGCTTCGTGGTGTTGTTCTTTTCTTGTGGCGTCGACAGGTTGTCTTGGTTCACCCCGCCTTGGCTTTGTCCTTTGGGCTTTGGATTTGCAGATCCAAAGTCTCGCTTCTTCTGTTTGAACTTTTGCTCGATTTTGATAGCATATCGGTATGTTGTGCCAAGTGAGGAGATGTTCAAGAACTCTATCTCTTCCTGGATATATCTGTGTAAGCAGCCGCGGTATTTGAGTATTAGATGCAGCTCAGAGTCCTTGATACCCAACTGTGTGCGAAGGGTATGAAAAGTGTTTGTGAACTCTGGCACATCTTGGTCTTGCCCTTGCCGCAGTGTGGTCCATTTGATGTATTTGTCCTCATAGCTTTTGACATGGTAGTACTGCACCTTGATGGCATCTTGAAAGTCATTCCAAGTGGGTGTGGCTGAAAATAGTGAGCCTGTACTTTCATCCTTCTGCTCGCAGTAAGTTTCCCACCAATTCTTGACGTGGGGGGCTGCTTTGAGAAGAGTGAAAACAATATTTTCCCGACTTGAAAATTCATTAACCAAAAAATACCCATCTAGTAGATTTAACCATTTATCTACAACATCTGTGTCTATTTGACCCTCGAAGATGGGGATTTCAAAATTAACTTGTACCTTAAACGGTGTGGCGTTTCCAAATTAGCTGTTGGAAGCCGATGCGTCGCCTCTGGGTAGCTGCTGAAGGATCTGTGCAAAGTTATCCATCATCGCGTTCCTTCGCCGCTTGACTGCTTCTTCGAGCAAGATTTTGATAGGATCTCCTGCCCCCTCATCTTTCTTCTCATCTTCCATGGGAGGCCATCAGGATTTGCGATGTTGCTCTTGCAAAGGTTCGACCAGTTCAAGCCCTAACTCCTTATATCCTGACCTCGTAGGGGACATGCAAAGAAAAACAAAGAAAAAGCAAACCGCTCTGATACCACTGATCTGAATTTAAACAGGAACGCAAAAGAATATAGAGATAACCATATACACAAAGATGCAGCGGAAATAATACTTCATTTCATTAATGGAAAATACTTAAATATGCTTACAACCAGAAATGGAAATAAACTAGTTAGGGCGATGGAAGCTTATCTTTGAGAAGATATGTGGTCACTACATGCCTCTGAACTATCTTACAATGAGGCTCGAAGGCCTATTTATTGTTGGGAAACAATGGAAAACCATTCAGATCCTAAAACCTAACCCTAGAAGATGAAATGCCAAATTGTGGGCCTCGTTTGGGGTGAGTTGGACAGCCAACTTCCCGGGGTCGCGAATTGGTCATATTATCTCCGTTTGACACGAATGATAGCCCATTGGAAAGATCTCTCCGAGGAATACAATGGAAAAGACATTTTTTTTACAAAAAAATTGTTGGCGGTAGATTTACATTTCCCAAAAAACATTGTTTAGGGGCTCAAAACGGCTCCAGAAGTTTAGGACCCAAAAAACTGCTAAAATTGTAAACTGTGCTATAATTAAGGAAACTGAAAAAATGAAAGAGACAATTGTGGGGGTCCAAATGGGATAGGTGGGTGGCCACCAACATCCACCTGGATCAGCATAACTACCAGGATTCAGTAAATGGGAGGTGTTGGCTTGAGGGGTTTTCATCACTAAAAAATTGATCATCTAGCCTAATTTACTAGATGGATCGAAGTACACCATGTAAAGCCAATTTTACCATTGTAAAATTGCTTTCACTGTGAGAAATTACATAATAAACCACCTTTGTTAAGTAATTTATAGTTAAACCCATGAAGAATAATTAAATAAATCATTATTTATTTGATTTTCTTCTAGGAATAATTAATTAAACCATTGTTGAATTATCATTCATTGTCATATTTGACCCAATCATGAAAAATAAATATATAAATCATTAATTATCTTATTTTTCTCTAAGAATAATTAATTAATCACTAATTAATTATTATTTTTTGTTAAATTTGACTAAATCCCTTAGGAATAATTAAATAAATCCTTATTTATTTATTATTCCTTAACTAATTCCTTGAGAGGATAAATAAATCATTTATTTATTTCTTATTTCTAAATAAAAGTTTAAATACTTTTTCCCTCCTAAACAAATATAATAAAATATTCCAGGTGGATATTCCAAGAATGGGATCAATAATATTTTATTATTTCTCATTATTAGAGGATAACTCAATATTTTGTCATAAATAGAAGGGTTTTCCATTCATTATTCGCTTTTTATTATTTTCATTGTTTCACTCATTGTTGTAATTCTGATTATTTTCATTGTTGCATACCATATTTTTTATGGGTTTACACATTATAGAGGAGAGAGACTCCACACAAGCTGAAGATGTTTGAGGATAGCCAAGAACCCATCCCATAGAGGGGGACTGATAACATCTATTTGTTCCCTTCACAGGTGTTATAATAAAATTATTCTTTACATATTTGGTTTCCATTGGATGATTGGAGTTATTACTCTTTCTTTTTGTTGTTTAACTGTGATTGTGGCATAGATCTGGACTTTGGCAAGTTTTGCTTCTATCAGTTGTTGCAGATTTACAATGTTTAGCAGCCATTTATATTGTTGAGATTCTTTGTCATCCACAATCTTGAGTGGGTTATTTTCGTACATCTTTGAGAAAAAAACAGTACAACAAGGGTCCGGAACCAAGTTCAGAGTTAGCTATGCCAACCAACAAAACCCTAAACTGTTGGCCATTTCGGCAACAACCCGCGTACAATAGGCTGCAATCTCACCTGAAGCAGTATTGTGGGATGACAAAACCAAGTTTCTACATCCAAAGGTCTGTATGATGGGTTTTTGTTACTTCTAGGGCTTTATCCCGACCTTTGCGAACCCTAACCTTTAAAATGCAGAAATCATAATAACTTACATAAAACAGTATCTAACCCTTTGCAAAACACTTTGAACATTCATAACATTAGGTAAACCATTAGATCTACTACTTTCATGCACCAATTAAGTGTTCCTTTAGATAAATGCAGAAAATAGAGTGAATACACATAAATTGCACAAGTAAATATAAAGGTACATATACACAATTATTGCTTCAAAATATTCTTTATTAGATATAATCCTTATATTATAGGCTCTTCTTCCCTATGCACATAGTTGCAGGGGCCCGTGCACTCAGCTTGCAGACTTACCGAGGTCTTCGTCCACACATCTGCAGGAGCCTTTCCCTTTTCTTGAGTACAGAAAATAGACTTTTGTGCCTCAAACTGCTTGCCCATACAATGTTCTTCTAGTATCTACTGACTTCCTATGACTCAGTATGACTTCTTTATAGAGTTTCTTCCATTACAATACCATGGTTCAAAAACCATGGGAGAGTCATAAAACATCCTATCATTTAACAAACTAAGGGAATAAAGTCCCTTTTGACTCCCATGACCTTCGTGCTCCACTCCTCAAAATGTGGAGACTACATAATTAACAAAAAATGATTACAAAATTTACCCTAGGGGACCTCATCCCAACAAACCTTGATCACCCACCTTGCACATGCAATGTGAAAATATCATTGATTTTAAGGAAAATTTCCACAATATGCACATTTGTGCAAAGAAGGATGCCCAAGGAATATGGCACAAGTTTCCTTACTTGGTTTCCTAGGAAGATATAGTAGGGTTATCAACAAGTGGTCATTTGACTAGCTCACCCCTTCTAATATTGGCACAACTACCAATTAGGTTGCTTAAGGTTCAGCAGCATAGACCATGAAAACGGAAATGAAGAAGGAGGCACAGAAAGTTGTCACTCAAGAAAAGGTTTCCCAGAGGAAAGAAGTTTTTGCGAGGGAAAGAGAAGTTGTTGTGAAGGAGAAAGAAGCAACGACCAAGGAAAATGAGGCAGTGTAGGAAAAGACTACATCGTAGGCTACCATTAACATTGACGAGTTCGACACCGAGCATACACAGGTGGAGGAAGAAACTGAGGTGAAAGAATAAGGGGGTGTGGAATTGGAGTACCCCTTCGTTGTCAAGAAGAGGAAGAAGAGGACTCCCACAGGGCAGTGCAAGAAGCAAAAGTCTGACAAAATAGGGGGCACGATGCCTTTGGTCCTCATAGAGGGGAACTTTGATGAAATTGGGGATGTGGTCCACAATGTGACGATGGATCTCATGAGCCATTTTGAAGTGCAGTACCAGCAGTCGCTCAGTAAGGTACAACAGGGCCTGCGGGACTTGCAGGTCCAAAAAAAATCTCATTCAAGTGAGCGTGGGACATGCGAGCATGAAGCAAGCGAGCCTGAATCAAGTAAACAGGTCAGTATTAGACACATAAATCACCATGGATCTCTGCACCGTTCAATAGCTAGAAGGGTCTCTACGTGGCGACTTAGCCGAAGAGAAGGCACACCTACTCCAAATGAAGAACCTGAGCCAGAATCTAGTTGTGCTGCCCATCTAGACTTTGCATGAGTTGCACCAAGGGGTGTCAAATGAACTCAGGATATGGGAGCAATGCGCACTACTGGTCATGAATGAGGTAAAGACTAATAACCATGAAATATTTGAGGAAAAGGTGTAAGCCCTCAAGGAAAAGGAGGAGGTCATAGCATGAAGCCAACAATTGGAAGCCGCTATTACATAGGCCTGCAGTGAGCTTCTAGAGCTCAAGATCACAACAAAAGAGGCCTCCATGGAGAAAATTAAAAAGATAGACGCTATAGTCAAAGAGTCTAAGGGTGAAATTGGTTGAGTCAGGTTGAGCTGCAGCTAAAATTTTCATAGTTACAATTAAAGCTATAGCCCACTACTCCTCTAGAGGTTAGACAGCAATGCAGAGCTACTATTAAAGAAGGCATGGCCACCTTGAAAGATGAAATCAAGGGCTGCACTGAGTTATTTGAGTAGGCCATGGAGTTATAGACCTCATTGTAGGAGGATCTGACTCTGTAAAAGATTGGAGTAGACATCTGGGAAAAGAAGAGGCAGTTCGATGAAATCCAATCGACTACGTGAACCTTGGCACCAATGGAAAGGTTCGCTAGATTACAGGAAGGAAAGCTCATCTAGAATGAAATTTATGAGCTACGTCACAAGGAAGCCCTCATATCTTCAAGGACATAGTCATGGATAAATTTGGCTATTCCATTGACTATATCAGTGTAGAGCAAGCTCAAAGGGATGCAACAGACACAAAGGACCATGGGCCTTACAGTTGAAGGCCCAACTACTTAAAAGCTAGTCGAGGAAGTGTGCCAAGCTGCTACACACGGAACATCAGACCTGCAGGTGTTAAATATTGAGTTCAGTGAGCTACAAGTGAATATTGAGGCACCACCAGCAGAGTGACTCGAGGAAAAGTCACAAAATTGTGTTGGGGATCTGTTAGGATAGGGTCCCCTAGGGTAAATTTTGTAATCATTTTTTGTTAATTATGTAAAGTCTCTGCATTTTGAGGAGAGAAGCACAAAGGTCATAGGACTCAAAGGGGAATTTAGTCCATTAGTTTGTTAAAATATAGGATGTTTTGTGACCCACCCATGGTTCACATACCATGTTATTGTAATGGAACAAGTTATATAAATAGATCATAGCGAGTCATAGGAAGCTAGTAGATAATAGAAGATCATTGTATGGGCAAGTAGATTAAGGAAGAGAAATTTGTTTTTTGTACTTAGGTGAAGGGTAAGGCTCCTATAGCTGTGTGCGTGGAGACCTTGGTAAGTCCACAAGCTGAGTGTTTGGGCCCCTACCGTTGTGTGCACAAGGAACAAGAGTCTATAATAGAAGGATTATATCTAATAAAGACTATTTTGGAGCAATAATTGTGTATTTGTACCTTTATATTTACTTATGAAATTTATGTGTATTCGCTATGTTTTCTACATTTATCTGGATAAACACTTAATTGGTGGATGAAAGTAGTATATATGATGGTTTACCTGATGTTATGAATGTTCAAAGTTTTCTGTAAAGGGTTAGATATTGTTTTCTGTAAGTTATTATGATTTCTGCATTTTAAAGGTTAGGGTTCATGAAGGTTAGGATAAATCCCTAGAAGTATCAAAAACCCATCACATAGACCTCTGGATGCAGAAACCTGGTTTTTTCACCCCCAATATTGCTTCAGGTGAGACTGCAGCCTACGCTACGTGGGTTGTTACTGAAAGGGACAACAGTTTAGGGTTTTGTTGGTTGGCGCAACTAACGGGTTTTGTTGGTTGGCACAACTCACTCTGAACCTGGGTTAAGCCCCCTTAAGCCAACATGAGGGAGATGAGTGATTGTGGTCTGACTTGCTGCAAGAAGAAATAAGGCAAAACACTAGAGATGGTACCTCATCCAAGCATGATGATGAGGATAATGTTTCCTTGGATGGAAAGGAAAAGAAAGGAAAGGGAAGAAATCCCAATCCAAAGGGGATTATAGTCAGGGAAGTAAGAAGAAATACTTTTCAAAGATAAAGTGCTTTCACTGTCATGAACTGGGACACTATGCCATGAAGTGTCCACACAAGAAGGCGGATAAGAATCCCTTAGGAGGAGTAGTAGGTGAAGCTCTTGCTTCACAATTAGAACTTGGTCTCACCCTCATCACTTATATGGTGAGCATCGTGATGGGTAGTGTGTGGTATCTGGATAGTGGAGCCTCATTCCATATGATGGGAAACCAAGAATTATTCAGTGGATTGGAGGAGAAGGACCTCTAGATGCACATCAAAATGGGACATAATGAAAGTTATAGTGCTACTGGTATTGGTACATTTACTTTTCAGAGGGAATCTAGCTCCCCTCTCACATTTAAAAGATGTGATGTATGTTTCGGGTCTGAAGAAGAATCTCATGCCAGTTTCTATGTTGGAATATCATGGCTATGATGTGACATTTAAAAAAGGAAAGGATTTCCTTAGACACATTACCACAGGATAGGTGAAGCAGAATGAGTTTCGGGTGAAGAATCTCTACAAATTGGATGTAGAAGATTTTGCAACATTGAGAACAAAATAGAAGAATTTGTAGAGCCAAGACATCAGTGAATTATGGAAAAGAATATTGGGCCATTTGCACCATGGAGCTTTGAATATCATGAAGCAGATTACTATAGGACTTCCTAAGGGTGAACTAGGGTAGTGAGATACATGCAAAGGGTGTACATTGGGCAAGTACATGAAAGCCACCTTTAATGATCAGGATAGTAAGGCACATGAAGACTTCAAATAGTTCACTCGGATGTGTGTGGATATTTATTGACAACCTCCATGGCCAAGCATACGTATTATGTGATATTTGTAGATGATTTCTCACAGAAATGTTGGATCTTCTTCATGTAGAAGAAAGACCAGACATTCTCCACATTTGTTGAATTTAAAGCACTTGTTGAGAAAGAGACTTGCAAGAAAGTGAAGGCTCTTAGGACCGATAATGGTGGATAATATGTGACAAGTGAATTTAAGAACTTTTGTGCAAAATAAGGCATTCGATGGGAGTTGACAACACATCATAACTCACAGCAGAATGGGGTGGTTGAAAGGAAGAACAAAAGTATTGTGGGAGATGCACAGGCCATGTTTCATGATCATAGCCTACCAATGCACTTGTGAGCTGAAGCATTCAACATAGTTGGTTATTTGCAGGACATGATTCCTCATAGGATTATTGACATGAGTACACTAGAGAAAGTCATTTCAGGGAAGAAACTAGATGTGTCACACTTTAGGATCTTTAGGTCACCAGTTTATTGTCATGTTTCCAATGATGAAAGGAAAAATCAAGAGTCTGTAGCTGAGTTGGGCATATTTTGGGGGTACATAGAAATACCTCACAACTATTGTGTGTACTTCTCATATCTCAGGATGAAATTTTTAAGAAGAGATGTGAATTTTGATCAGGATAAGGCAATGAGGTGTTCCCTTGAGAGGGAGCTTCAGTTTCATTTAGAGCAAGAGATTTTGGCTCCATAGGAGGAACCTCGGGAAGTTGTGGAGCAACCAAAAATAGAGGTAGAGAGAGTGGATACTTCCACTCAAGTAGATACATCCAGAGGTGGAAGGAAGCACACCGGAGAAGCTAATAGATTAGTGCATGATGCTAGAGAGAATGTGGGAGCACCCACATCACATCACAGGCAAAGGAGGTCACCAGATTGGTACACTTGTCACATGACTCTAATGAGTGCGCTTATAAATACTGAGCCAACTTCATTCAAGGAAGAAGTGTAACAACCAATATGGGTTGATGCCATGGTAGAGGATTATGATTCCATTATCAGAAACAATGTTTGGGAAGTGGTCCCAAGACTAAACGACAAGTTAGTGGTAGGTTCCAGGTGGATCTACAAGGTGAAGTAAGCAACAAATGGAATAATTGAGAAAAGCAAGCCTATGTTTGTGGTCAAGTGGTTCTCTTAGGTGGAGAGAATTGACTATGAGGAGACCTTTGATCCAGTTACACAGTAGTCTTCAATCACATCAATTATAGCTCTTACAATGCAGATGGGGTGGAAGATCCACTAGATGGATGTGAAGACAATGTAGAAATTCTTACAAATTCTCTACAAATCTAGCTCTAAGATCTATGTAGAAAATTTGACTGTATATTAACTCGATAATGCAATATACCAAAGAAAAATACTATAATCTACTTCTACTATCAAAATTTTGAAAGCTTAAAGATCGAGTTGAATCATAGTTGAACACGTATAACCATATGAAGAAGAATCAATGCACATGAAACACAGAAGAATACTCTGGGGAAAGCCTCAGCTAAAAACCCCTCTATCTGTATTATCATGCAAGGTGGAAATACATCAAGAATTATACAAAGCCTTAGCTCCCACAACTAGCCATCTCTTAGTACAATCCTCCTGGATTCTCATAGGCAATCAAAGCTTCTCATAAGCCTTCTCCTCTACCCTCCAAGCCTCCTGTTTCCTTGCGCAGTTACCTCTGGGATGATCTACTTCACCCAGTGTAACACTTCTCTCACACACTGCTCTAACACATTGTCAGAACTGCACAATCCTCAAAGAACGTTACCTTGAACGCATGCATGCGTTTCCTTTATAGGAGAAAACATGCAACTGATAATACATTATCCTTGACATTTGGCTCAACTAGCTCTTTCTTAGAATAGACATGCATGAGTTTTTTATGAGAAAATCTTTAGTTATCTAGAGTACACTAGTTGGATGCATGCATGCATTAACTGACTGAACTCACAATTAGTTCCTCAAACAATTTGGAACTAATTTAACTGGACTTAACTTAGTAAATTGAGGTAACTAATTACAACTCAAATACAACTTAATCTTATCTCCTTAATTAAGGGATAATCTCCTTAATTTAATGGATAAATGTTGCATGACTTCACAAAGACTTCTAACTTGAATTTCTCCAACTAATTAATCCATAATGATTAATTAATTATTTTTCAAGCAGTTGGTGAGACTAAATTCAAATTTAATTCACAATTTTAATTCAAGGACAAATTAAAATTGGAATATACTGGATTCTATTTTTATCATTTCTTGTTGCTATTTTCAACACTCCCTGTCAACAAGAAAGGAATTCAACTTGATCCTGATCATGAACCTTTGGAATGTTATACATGCAACACTTCTCTTGAGTGTTGTAGCTCCAGCAACTCCAGAAAGAAAAAAAACATCCAACCTGAATCAGTATGATGCATCTGTCATCAAAGTCTATCACTGTTATTGCCTTTGTCGACTGAAAACTTTGCGCTTCTACTGACTCTACCTTTCTGCACTATTGTCAACCCTTCTCTACACTCTTCAGTATCTAAATACTCTAGCCTCTATCACTTTGATCTCTGACTGCATCAATCCCACTGATTCCTCCCGCTACTATGTACTTTGGGCTCCCATAGCAAGGTACGATCAATGAGATAAAGCCTCTCAATGGACCCTACCCAATTTCAGCCTTCTTGGGACTATTGTTTCACATTGCCCCACCTCACACCTGGAGGTATGGATGCATGTGATCCCTCTATTGACTTGGCTCAAAATTTCTCCCTACTGTAGGTCTCTACATGAGTGTGATGTCTTCACTCGGTCTCCTCTCAGCATCTCCAATTATGGCTCCTCCACAATTGTCTGAGACTTCTTCTGGGTTTGCATGTTGAGAGGTAATTTACTCTCCCTCTCAACCACCAAGTCTCTAAAATTTACCTTGCTCCTCAAGGCTTTGCATGCATATTGAACCTGAAGAGCATATAGGTTCTTGACTCGTGAACCAATCTGTTTCACCTGTCTCGTGGTGATGTGTCTAAGGAAAACCTTTCCCTTACTAAAACAACATCGTAGCCTTTGTCCTCCAACATCGCGATCAATACCAAATTATTCTTCAGTCCAAGCACATACTTCACACTTGTTAAGGTGATATGAGCTCCATGCTCCCTCTAAAAAGCAACCGTGCCCACTCCTAAGATACTATACCTTTCATCGTCACCCATATTTATGTGCATCTTGAGGTATTTCTCCTCCAAGGTATTGAATAAACTTTTATCATCAGTCATGTGGAATGAGGCTCCACTGTCAAGAAACCAACCACAACCCATCATCGATGACACCATGCATGCGATGAGGGTGAAGTCCATTTCGAACTGAGAGGCTAATGCCTCACCTTCTGATCCTTCCGAGGATCCCTTCTTAGACTTCTTCGATGGGCAATTAGTCTCATAATATCCCATCTCAATATATTTTTTTTAAGTATGATATGAGTTTGATTTACACCTGCAACCCCGAACTTCAAACTTCGAATTCTCTTCTCCGTATATTGTTCACAGCTTTGATAAACTTGGCTTTGATACCATGTAGAAATTCTTACTAATTCTCTACAAATATACCTCTGAGATCTATGTATAAAATCTGACTGTAGATTAACTCGATAATGCAATATACCAAAGCAAAATACTATAATCTACTTATACTCTCAAACTTGCGGAAGTTTAAAGATCGAGCTAAATCAGAGCTGAACACATATAACCATAAGAAGAAGAATCAATGCACATGAAACAAAGAAGAATACTCTGGGGAAAGCCTCAGCTAAAAACCCCACTATCTATATTATCATACAAGGTGGAAATACATCAAGAATTATACAAAACTTAGCTCTCACAGCTAGCCAGCTCTCCGTACAATCCTCATGGATGCTCATAGGCAATCAAAGCTTCTCACAAGCCTTCTCCTCTACCCTCCAAGCCTCCTATTTCCTTGTGCAGTTACCTCTGGGATGATCTCCTTCACCCAGTGTAACACTGCTCTCACACAATGCTCTAACACACTGTCAGAACTACACAATCCTCAAGGAACCTTATCTCGATTGCATGCATGAGTTTCCCTTATAGGAGAAAACATGCAACTGATAGTACACTGTCCTTGACATTTAGCTCAACTAGTTCTTTCTCAGAATAGACATGCATAAGTTTTTTATGAGAGAATCTTCAGTTATCTGGAGTACACTAGTTGGATGCATGCATGCATTAACTGACTGAACTCACAATTAGTTCCTCAAACAGTTTGGAACTAATTTCACTGGACATAACTTAGTAAACTAAGCTAACTAATTACAACTTAAATACAACTCAATCTAATCTCCTTAATTAAGGGATAATATCCTTAATTTAAGGGATAACTTCTTCATGAATTCACAAAGACTTCTAACTTGAATTTCTCCAACTAATTAATCCATAATGAATTAATTAATTACTTTTCAAGCAGCTAGTGAAACTAAATTCAAATTTAATTCACAATTTTAATTCAATGACAAATTAAAATTGGAATATACTGGATTCTATTTTTATCATTTCTTATTGCTATTTTCAACCGACAACATTCCTCAATGGAGTGATTGAGGAAGAGGTGTACATTGAGCATCTAGAAGGATTTGAGACCTTCGACATAGAGTCACATGTGTGAAGGATCAAGAGAGCGATGTATTAATTGAAAAAAGAACCCCGTGCTTGGTATAACATGATTGAAAATTATCTCACAAGGTTGGGCTTCACCAAAAGTGAAGTAGACGAAAACCTTCACCATATTGTTGTTGAAGGTAAACTATTGATTATAGTATTATATGTCGATGATTTAATTTTAAATAGTGATGAGAAGCTAATCAAGTCTTTCAAAGAGGATTTTGAAAGAGAATTCAAGATGAAGGACCTCAAGCTCATGCATTATTTCCTCGTATGGAAGTATGGAAAGGATATGGGGAATTGTTTGTCTCTCAAGGAAAGTATGCCAACAAGATACTTAAGAAGTTCCACATGGATAGAAGCAAACCCATGGAGACTCCTTTAGGAGGGAATTGGATGAAGGAAGATGCTACTTCAGGTGAAGTAGTGGAGGCTACCATCTCCAGGAAGCTTATGGGTTAACTTATGTGTTTGGTGAACACACGACTAGACATGTGTTATGCACTTAACCAGCTTAGTCAAGCAATGGTTAAGATAACCAAATTGTATTGGAAGTTAACAAAGCATGTGTTGAGATACCTCAGAGGCACCACTCAGTTTCATCTTTGGTACACATGGACAGAGGGAATGAATCTGCTAAGCTTCACAAATGCAGATTGGGCGGATAGTCCATTAGACAAGAAGAGCACATCGGGAGGAATTTTCAGTGTTGGGTCAACAACGGTTTCTTGGTACAATAGGAAGCAGTGATCTGTTGCACTTAGCTCAGCAAAGGCAGAGTATATGGATGGTAGCCAAGTAACATGCGAGGCTATATGGATGAGAAAGATCCTTGTTGGTTTATTTGGTCAGATGATGGATCCTACAGTGATTAACTATGACAACTAGAGTTGTATCAAATTGTCTAAGAATCCAGTTTTTCATGTTCGATCCAAGCATATCGACACTTGGTGTCACCATATATAAGATTGTATGCAAAGGAGAATCATGTTGTTGGAGTACATTCCTACAGAGGAAAATGATGCAAATATTTTGAAAAATGCATTGTCAAGATGCAAATTCGAATTCCATAGAGGCAAGATCGGGGTAGCAGATAATCCCTTTCTTACTAAGAGGGAGTGTTGAAAATGAAACAATAAATTCCTAATTTAATTTTACCCAAAATTAATTAGGAGAAATTCTAATTCTAATTTCATGAAAATAATTAAAGGTAATTAATGGAGGTGACACAACCTTGTCACTTAGTTAACTTAGTTAATTCAATTTGGAGACACTTGATTTATGTTTAGTTATGATTGATTGTTAATTTCTAGTAATCAGGTTCAATTAATTTGAGTTATTATGAGTTTAACTAGTTCTAACTGATTAAGAACTAGTGGAGGGTCCAATAATGGGGTGTAACTTCAGCTGATCTTTTGTTAACTCATCAATCTTCTAACAATAATTGATGCATGCAGATAAATCAAGTTACCCAGTTGAGATTGGAGTTCAAGGGTAGTGTACTATCAATTGTAGACAATTCCAAATTGTACATGTGTTGCATGCAGTCAAAGAAGGGCTTACAGGGATTACACAATTCAATTGGGAATTTGCCTCATTAATAGGGCGGCTAATTCCTTGAGGAACAACAAAAAGAAATAGGGACTTGGAAAGGCTTGGATTTGGTTAAGTATTGACCAGAGCTTGTCTAGGAAGAAATGATATAGATTATACTAGTTCAGAGGTTGCTCGGGCTTGAGAAGCATTGTATTTCCTCTCTATTTTTAGACTAATGCAATACAGATAGGAAGGGGTTTTAAACAATGGATTCCCCTTTAAATAAATCTCTAAGAATATGTGATTGAATCTTGTCTCATGTTTATGTTGCAATTTCTCGATCATTTAATTGTTTTCGTTGATGAGTAGAGTAGATTCAAGTCTTTTGTTTTAGCAAATTACATAAGAAGTATGAATCTACAAGGCATTTCTACAAGGATTAATTGCAATAAATGTTGCTCATGTTTCATCTAATTACAATATATCGCTTCTACAATAATGCGGTAATAAACTATGAAATAAATATTGCTTTGTAATCTTGAACTCTTAAACTGTTTTCATGAGGGAGTCCCCTATAATTTGATTTTGAAATCCAAGAATTGTGTGAGCTCTAGGAACATGTGAAGTAAACACTAAATTAAATGTTGAACCAAGACTCCCTGCACCTACCTTCTCTATAGCCAAATGTGATGATTCAAACTTCAAGGGGTACATACAAGCTACCCTTTCCATTATTTTTGTAAGTTCTTTTTTTAGATTTTGAAATGATATATTTTTCTTCAAAAAGCTATAATCTAATCAATGCTATTGCAAGCATAACACATGCATGAATTTCAATAATTGAGGTCGGAACAATTTCAATTTCACAGTAAGAGACATTTAGAGTAACAGATTCACCCTTTGCAAGTATGGCATTCTGTATTTGTGCGGTAGTAATGTTAGTCACACAACACTAGAGACAAGGTAGAGACAATTGGTTGACAGTGGTCCTCGAGGATTGGTGGTAGGCACCTAATCACTCAATATTAGATAACATAAGAGAACATTGAAAATGATAACATGCTTATTAGATAACATAAGAGAACATTGAAAATGATAACATGCTTATTAGATAACATAAGAGAACATTGAAAATGATAACATGCATTTAATAGAAATACAAAATATACATTGTGCGGGCCTGCTCAGCTAATTTTATGAAGCACTTCACAAAAAAAACTTATATCTCTCATTGTGTGGATCTCTACAAAATGAATATTGTCGATTGTCATCCTTCCCACCATAATTGACATTATTATTTCAAAAAAATATCCATACAAGAGAAAATACATAATGGAAGGCAATTTTCTTAATCGTCCAAGAATGAAGTGACTATCCTCAATGAATAAGGTTGATCGTTTGGATCCTCTGTAGGCTTGCATCATTGTATAAGTGAATGCGACAATGAGGAGACTTTCCATCGTCATTTCGAGACTTAGAGATTTGTAACATGAATTGTATGACCTATGGAAAAACCAAAGGGTGATACCACGTGTGTCATTGAGAGGATATTTTAGTAGGTTGATAAGGGCATCATATGGAAATCATGGATATTGACATGCTCAATTTCTATAGTAAGGAAAGGAAAAATATGCAATGTATATGTAACCAACAAATGCTTTTATTTATATTAACATTTGGTTTTTCATACTGCAGTTAATGTTTCTCTAGTCGACCAATGTGGTCTTCATTAGAAAACATGAAAATATATGTAAAATTTTCAATATCTCACGGAATGACCAGATATGAGACGGACGATAATGGTGTTGATCACTATTCTTAAGAAGTACAGAAATAGAAAATTTGAAGGTTGAGGTTATTTCTATTGTAAATAATGAAGAGTGATGTAAGAACATTTATTCATGTCAATACATGTATAAATACGTGCCAAGTCTCATTTATCGGAGTTATCTATAATACGATTTTTTGGAGATTTTGGTGACAGAATCCGGCGGAGGAAATTGAGGTTAAATCTTCATTTGTTGCAGTTAAAATGGTTTTTTAACTGCATATTTGGATTCAACACCCTGAAAAACCCCTGGGGCATATTGATTGTGCAGAAACTAGCTATCAAACTTGAGATTCCAATAAATTGCTACCGAATTTTGACCGAAAAAACCCACTGGAAAGACTTCCAAAAAATCTCATTATAGACAACTGCTCATTTATCTGCAACGTATCAACACATGTCATGTCTCATTTATCTGCAGCATAACAACACATGCTTGAGCTACACATGCTTGAGCTAGGTGTTTTTTTTGTTGTTTCAACTAGGTTCTTTTAGCAAGTATGACATTCTGTGTTTGTGTGGAACAATGTTAGTGTTAGTCATGCAATTCCAGAGACAAGAAGTAGACACTGGCTACTCAAATTTAAATAACATACGAGAACATTGAAAATTGTGACATGCATTTAACGAAAATACAACATATACACTGTGCGGAGCTTATCTCAATGGGTCAAGCTCTGCACAAAGAAATTAGCTCGCTCATTGTGCGGAGCTCTACACAATGAATATTGTGAAGTGTGTCTCATTCACATGTTGCGAAGTGATTACAATGTTGTTCTTTACATATGGCCCAGTGCTAACAATATTGGTAGTGAAAATCTTTGAATTCTTTTCGAGGATCATTATGCATGCAATTCACAATGTTTACTAAATAGATTTCCTCAATTGGATTTTTATTTTTTTAGAAGATGCTTTTAATGTCGATTTTAACAAAATTCCAAAAAAATATTTAAACACGGTGGAGGAGGACATGAGTTTTAACTTTTGAATAGGGTTGAATTAAGTCGGGGAGGATCTCACTTTGCATTATGTCTCATCTGTTCACAGTCTATGGAGGACAATGAGCAATATTGGGTAGAAATTTGCAACGATAAATAAACACAAATTGATTGTAATAGTGGAGGGACACTTTGCTGCTTCCATGAGTGAGGGAGTTAACATTGGATCAACTATTAATGTTGTGCCCCAAGCCGATAACACGCTATACAAAACCTCCATCTCAACAAGAAAAACCTCTAAACAAACCACAAATACACTGCATAGCTGAAAGAGTCGTGATCACTCGATGGACACAAAAATACACACGATTAATATGGAATTTGGTGGGAGTGCGAAGAATGGTGATTCGAACCCACGATTAAAAGCCCTGGGCTCCTCACACTTTTGAAGAGGTATCAACAGTAAATATCTGCGCACATAGCAGCGATTTTAATTGGGAGTTGTCTATAATGCGATTTTTTTGGAGATTTCGGTGACGGAATCCGACGGAAGAAATGAGGTTAAATCTTGATTTTTAGCAGTTAAAATGGTTTTTTAACTGCATATTTGGATTCAGCACCCTGAAAAACCCTGGGACCTTTTGATTGTGCAGAAACTAGGTCTCAAACTTGGGATTCCAATAAATTGACCGGAAAAATCAGCCGGAAAGACTTTCAAAAAGTCTCATTATAGACAACTGCTTTTAATTGTAGATTTGTTTAGCCCCCTCGTTTACGTAAAGGACTTGCAACTGTATCAGTTATGACATCATTGGATAAAGTAGTGGAAGGACTTGCAACCATATCAATTATAACATTATTGGATAAAGTAGTGGTATAATAGTGTCAATGTCACTGTCATTATGCAGTCAACAACGGAATAGCCACTCACAAAATTAGTTTTTTATTTTTATTTTTAAATGAATTATGAGGAATTGACAAATACCAAAAATAAAGCGCCATATACTAGGAGAATTATGTCCCATCATAACTCGTTAAGCCAATCAAAAATTAGGAATAATATTTAGAAAATTATTTTTGAAATTACTAGAAAATATGAATATTAAGAGTTTACCCCAAAATTTGGTTAAAATTACAATAAACTCAAGAAAAATATCTAAGAGTCAACACACGTCAATTCAAGATAAATGTTATAATCCCTCCCAAAACAAGGTCTAATAAAAATTATATTTAATATTATTAAATCTAAATTATTTAATAATACTTAAATTTATTTAATTATTATTATAAATTGATTTGTAATTAAATTAATGAAAAATAATAAATGAATCTAAAATTACCAACTCAATATTAACCCTCATTGAAATTTTAGAAACCTAATCAAATTAATCTATATAAATCCTTTTAAAATACTACCAAGTTAATATTTACCACCACTCATTGAAGTTATAGAAGCCTAATAAAATTAATCTATATAAATGCTTTTATAAAACTATCAAGTTAATATTTACCACTCATTGAAGTTATAGACACTCTTAAAAGTGATCTACAAAAAAATTAAAAAGTCAATGTTAAACATTATGAAAAATAAAAATGAATTCTCTTTTATTAATATTTAAATTAAAAAAATTATTATTCTCTAAATTATAATGTATTTTTAAATAATTAATTATAAAAATAAACTTTATTTAATATAAATAATAATTAAATTATTTTTTTAATTAAATATAAAATATAATATTTAATATATATATATATATTTATATATATATATATAATTAATATATTTATTTATTTATTTGATCAGAGAAAATTGAAGTAGATTAAGGGATCACGTTCTATCCCCACAATAACTAAAGAGTATGGAGGAGAATTCACCTTCATGCTTCCTCTAATCAACAAAGTACTTAGTAACAAGAACTCAACCAATTAAGCTAACCTTTGAGACTATTAAAATGTCACATTCTTGCAAGTAATATTTGATCTAAAATCATAATTTATTTTGAAATAATTAATTATAAATCGAATTCTATTTAATATAAATTATTATTTTTATGGACATATATAGTTGATCTATGTTTTTTTTGTGATTCATTGTACTAATATGGTACTAATTATATCTACGAATAATGTATATCTTCTATTTCAAAGAATCAAGGTAGATAATCGTGTTACACACAAATATGTTATAGTAGAAACTTAGAACCTCCGTGAAGAAAAAAACAATAAACCATCTCCATAAAACAACTTACACTCACTTAAAAAGAAAATTGCTTAATATTTATTTATGATTTATATTAAGCAATTTTCTCCCTTATAAATTGAATTCACTTTTAAAAATTTCATGAAAATAAAACTACCACAAAATAAATAAATAAATAAGATTAAAAACATAGTGTATTTTTGTTTCTGATTTATTATTAACCTTTTCATATTAAATTGGTAGATATTTTCTTTAATGTGATTAATGGATGATAAATACTATTAAAAT
>APFE031049105.1:109485-120190 GCA_000404065.3 Pinus taeda | reverse complement strand
AATAACGTAGAAAAATTATAGCAAAATAAAGAAGCTTTAATGTGGTATGTTGTGCGTAGTAATTTGAGAACTTATGAATATATACTAGGAATATTTCTCATGTTTAAGATAATATATTTATGAACCCTTCATTTATGATTATTAAATATTATTATTTTAATTTATTTTAATTCCTAAGCATTATTTAATTGGTAAGTAAAATATAAAGTTATATTTTAAATTAGTTGTAAATTTAATGTAATTATTTATTTGTATATAATGATAAGGAGTAGCACTCAAAATATATATTTTGGATCTGGGTGCTTGCATGAATAAGGCATATGTTTTTAGGCAAATTGGTAATGCTCACTATTTGGCGACAGACAACTTCTAAGTATTTTCTATGAACAATAAAGTTTACAATGACCAAAGATTGTCCTCACGTGCCTGTCCCTTCACCTCACCTATCGCCTATGAGTGTATATTTCTCTGCAACAAGAGATCATTGCACTTCATTCCCTTGGTCGTTTTACTTAGAGCCTAGTCTCTCACGCTCGCTAATCCCCCTTATGTGACCTCCGCTTCTACTAAGCCTCACTCCACATCATCTACCTCCCGCAGTTACACCATGAATCATGAAAGAAGTTGTGGGAGTCGCTCGAGCAGTGGGAGGGGAAGACGGCATCCCCCCACCACTTTCGACGATAACAGTTCTACTGCTATGTTTAATTATGGTATTTGTCCCCATATCAGCCATCAAGTTCTTGAATCTGAGGAAGTTGAGACAAGTCGTGGCTAGCCCATGCTTTGGGGTCTCTAAAACCTCCTTTCTCACTAGCTTAAGGAACGAGAGAAGGAGAAATCGAGAGCCACAAGTTGGATTACAAAACTCTCGGATTATCATAGCCATGCCTCATCCCCCCTCAAAAGGATTTTTAGGGACCTAGTTATCGACTTTAATCCAAATGTGGCATCCCCCTACTCTCTTGCCCCCTCACCTTTGAACTCCCCTCCTATGGGCTCTTCCTCTCCCCCAATTATCTTAGCCCCTACTCATCGTCCCTCTCCTATTCACAAAGATGCATACCATGCCCCACTTCCTACCATCATGAATGTTCCCCCCTCCTCCCCTTCTCGTCCAAGTCCCTACAATTGTTACATTCTCGAGGAGGTGCCAGGTGAAGCGGGAAACTCTCAAGTGCAATGCAACTTTAGTGCAAATCCATTGTAGCTCCAGTACGGCTCCTCGATAGGATGGCATTAACCCCGTGGCTTTTACAGATTATCTCAGGCCAACCAGTTTTGGTCTTTGGTTCCTCCAGTTCGGTTTGTTCGCAGATGGCTCAATGCCTCTAGGATTATAGTATGGAATTTTTCTCTTTGACAGTCCCATTCATTTTTGTAAGAAAGACTTCAGGCATTCATTAGTTACTATTCAGTTAGTTTTATACCTAAAACAACAGTTATGTAATGGAGGAGGCTCTTATAAATGGATGAATGCCTGAACTATTGTATTATGGAGAATCATTCTTGATCAAATAGAGAATCCAATCCCTTACCCAATGGATGTTTCCTTGACACATTGTCAAGGTTTTACCACGTAAAATCTTGTGTTTATTTGTGTGATTTATATTTGGATTCAAATCAGTTATTCAGTTCCATTTCTTTTCTGTTTGATTAAACCTTCAGACCAACAAGTGGTATGAGAGCATGCATTAAGTAGAGTTTAGCCCTCGATGAGAAAGATGAGCAGTCCTGGAAATGCCATAAGCAATTTTTTTTTGTAGTTAGAGAAACATACCCATACCCATGCTTGTGCCCACCACTTGACATAGCAGACTACAAAAACAATTTTTTGGGTGAGCCAATGTATGTCTGAAGAAGACTCTGCAATTTTTCTGTTGAACTTTCACAAATGGTCGTAAGATAGCTGCATTTTTCCTTTGAACTATCACAAAGGGTTTCACTGCCACCGAAACATAGCCACATTTTTCCTTTGAACTGCCGCAAAGGGTTTCACTGCCACCAAAAGATTGTCGGAGCTGCATTTTTCTTTAAACTACTGCTTGAAGAAGAGCTGCACGAACCTGTCTCGAAAGGATCTGGAAGATACGATACAGAAATTGGAGGTCCGGTGCAGAGGTGAAATCAGAGGCCATTGCAGAGGAGAAATCATACAAATTGGAAAGCAATTGATTGAAACTGTAAGTTGAAGAAAAAAACAAAAGTAAATCTATCAATTTTTTAAATTCTGTTGAGCATACGGTTTGAAGGTTATTTAAAGAATACATAGATTTCTATTTATTTGAGGCAATCTCAGGGTTTGAAGTATTTTAAGAATCTGAGCAGTAAAAAGAAAGGGTGGAATTTATGAATTTTTTGTTTCTTCCACAAAACGGTTCATTGAAGAACGAAGGTTTTTTGTCAAGAAATTGAAATTAAGGAGAACAAAGGTTTTTTGTCAGGAAACTGAAATTAAAGGGATTTTTTATTTTATTTTTTATTAATTTTTTTTTCTCAATAAATTTGAAGAATTTTTTTTTAAGAAACAAATTTTGAAATTGTTTTTTTTTTGAGTAAAAAAAAAGAAAAAAATTGAAAACCCTTCTTGGAAGAAGACAAAATCAAATTTTTTAAGAAACTCTAGTTGAAAGATTGAAACCCTAGGAGGAAATAAATGGCCAAGATGACGAATGCAAAGTTTGAGGTGGAGAAATTCACTGGCAAGAACAACTTTGCTCTATGGAAACTGAAAGTTAGGGATTTGCTGGTGTAACAAGGGTTGCACAAAGCATTGGATGGGGTGAGTAAGAAACCTGCTAGCATGACAAATTCAGACTAGGAGGACTTGGATGCCCGAGCCCTTAATGCCATCAGGTTATGCCTGGTGGATGAAGTTCTCTTCAACATTGTTGAAGAGAGTAGAACTGCAGGTTTATGGGAAAAACTGAAAAAACTATATATGACAAAATTGTTAACCAATATAATTTATTCGAAAAGACAATTGTACAATATACGGATGAAGGAGGGTACAAAAGTTGGAGAACATTTAAATGTTTTTAATACACTTATATGCCAATTATCATATATGGAAGTTAAAATTTAGGAAGAAGACAAAGCTATAACCTTATTGTGTTCTCTGCCCGAGTCATGGGACCACTTCGTAACTTCAATCAGTTTGAGCACTACTGGTTCTTTGAAATTTGAATCATTTGTAGGAGCTCTCTTGTCTAAAGAAGTACGAAGGAAATCCAGTATAGAAACAGTTGTGCCAAAAGCCATGATAGCCAAAGGACGGTCAAAGGAAAGAGGAGAAAAAACAAGGGGGTCTTCCAAATCAAAATCAAAGGGAAAGAAGTGTAAGGGAAAATCTTGGCACTGCAATAAAATTGGACACCTTAAAAAAGACTGTCAGAAACAAAAAGAGTCAGATAACCAGAAGAAGGAAGTAAATTAGGTTGATTCAGGTATGATGGACGAAGCTTTATCTGCTAAAGAATTATGTATGATAGATGAAACTTTACTTGTGCGTAATGTCTCTCAGGATTTTGAAAGTTGGTTGTTAGACTCTAGTGCTTCGCATCACATGTGTCCACACAGAAATTGGTTTACTTCATATGAAGCTGTAAATGGTAGTTTTGCATTTATGGGTAATAGTCTATCATGTCAAACTTTTGGGATGGGAAATATCAAGATTAAAATGTATGATAACACAGTTAGAACACTAACTAGTGTTAGACATTTATCTGAATTGAAGAAAAATTTGATTTCTTTAGGAGTGTTGGATTTGAATGGTTATAAGTTTATAGGTCAGAATGGAGTGCTAAAAGTCTCAAAAGGCGCCCTAGTCATTATGAAAGCAAAAAAGGTCGGAAATCTTTATAGACTCAAAGGAAGTACTCAGGTCAGTAAAGCAACGATTGTGTCAAAGAAAGAAGAAGAAGGTACTCGCCTATGGCATCAACAATTGGGCCACACGAGTGAGAAAGGTCTTCAGGTACTGATGAACCATAAATTACTTCTTGATTTGAAATCCTTGAAGTTGGATTTCTGTAAACATTGTGTGTATGGAAAACAGTGTAAACAAAGGTTTAAAACTGGAAGTCATAATAGTAAAGAAATTTTGGACTATATTCATTTTGATCTGTGGGGACCATCTCTTGTTGTATCATATGGAGGTGCTTTATATTTTTTAACATTTATTGATGATTTCTCCCATAAAGTTTGGGTATTTATGTTGAAAAAGAAAGTTGTTGTATTCAATGTATTTTAAAATTTTAATGCAATGGTAGAAAAAAGAACAGGCAAATCAATTAAATGTTTAAGAACTGACAATGGTGGTGAATTTACTTCTATATAATTTGAACAGTACTGTAAGGATGAAAGAATTGTTAGACACAAAACTGTTGTTTATACTCCTCAACAAAATGGTGTTGTTGAATGTATGAATCAGACTCTTATGGAAAGAGCCAGAAGCATGATCAGCAATGCTAACCTACAAAAGGAGTTGTGGGCAAAAGCAGTATCCATTGCTTGTTATTTAGTTAATAGATCACCTTCAGTAGTAATTAATTGTAAAATTCCTGAAGAAGTTTGGTCAGGTCAGTCCTGTGATTATTAACATTTAAGGATATTTGGTTGTGATGCCTATGCTCTTATTCCTAAAAATCAGCGTTCAAAGTTAGATCCAAAATCAAAATGTTATGTCTTTGTTGGGTATGACTATGCAGTGAAAGGATACAGGTTGTGGGATCCTAATTCGCGAAAGATAGTCATTAGTAGAGATGTAACATTTGATGAATCTTCTCTTTTAAAATCAAATGTTGAAATAATTGAATAGGAACAGGTATCACCAAATCAACAAATTCAGTTGGAGGCTAGACCTTTTCTTGAAAGTTGAAAGGAAGGAGAAACTTCTGCAGGAAAAGGTGTTGAAGATATAAAGGAATTTGTTGAAGTTTATGAACTAATTCAGCAACCATTCACTCTAAGAAGGTCTACAATGGAAAGAAAAACTCCCAAAAGGTATGAAGATTTTGCTTCATCTTTTGCTTTGATTACTAAAGATGGGGAACCTTCTTGTTATCAAGAAGCAGTAGATGATACAAATAGTGAAAAACTAGAAAATGGTTATGAAAGAAGAAATGGATTCCTTAGCCAAGAACAATAACTGGGATCTTGTAGAACTTCCTGAAGGGAGAAGTGTTGTTGGATGCAAATGGTCTTCAAATTGAAATGGAAAATTGATGGAAGTCTCGAAAGGTATAAGGCAAGACTGGTAGCAAAAGGGTATTCTCAGGTTGAAGGTATTGACTTTCATGAGATTTTTTCACCAGTTGTAAAACTTGTTTCTATTCGTACTGTGTTGGCACTAACTGCATTACTTAACCTTGAGTTAGAATAGTTAGATGTTAAAACATATTTTCTACATGGTGATTTGGATGAAGAGATATATATGGAACAACTAGAAGGTTTTGTACAAGGTCATAGTGGAAGATTAGTTTGCAAGCTCAGGAAATCATTGTATGGCCTGAGGCAGTCTCCCAAGCAATGGTACAAGAAGTTTGACTCCTTCATGGTGAGCCAAAGTTTTATTAGAAGTGAGTATGATCATTGTGTATACCTCAAGAGTTTCAGTGGCATATTCATTATCTTAGTGTTGTATGTTGACGATATGCTTATTGCAAGCAAAAGCATGGAAGAGATCAACAAGTTAAAGGATCAGCTCTCTAGGACATTTGATATAAAGGCTCTTGGAGCAGCAAAACATATCTTGGGAATGGAGATACACAGAGATAGGAAAAATGGTAAGCTTTGGTTATCACAACAGAAGTATGTGGAAAGAGTACTTGAAAAGTTCGGTATGAATAGTGTGAAACCTATTAATGTTCCATTAGCTTCCCATTTTAAGCTTTCTTCGGTTTTGAGTCCTAGAACTGATGAAGAAAAGTAGTATATGTCTCATTTACCATATGCGAATGTTGTAGGAAAATTAATGTATGTGATGGTATCTACAAGACCTGACATTTCACATGCAGTTGGAGTTGTCAACAGGTTCATGGCAAACCCAAGTCAAGAACATTGGTGAGTAGTGAAATGGGTGCTTCGATATTTAAGAGGAACAAGTGATCATTGCATCATCTTTAATGGTAGTGAAGGATCAACCTATAGATATTTGGATGTTGATTATGCAGGTGATTTGGACAAAAGGAGATCTACTGCAGGTTATGTCTTTACTCTTGCAGGTGGAGCAATTAGTTGGATGTCAAAGCTTCAAGAAACAGTTGCATTGTCCACTACCAAAGCAGAATATATATCTGCTTCAGATGCCAGTAAAGAAGCAATCTGGTTAAAGGGTCTACTTGATGAGATTGGAAGGACGCAGGAGAAAGTGAATGTACTTTGTGACAATTAGAGTGCTATTCACTTGGCTACAAATCTAGCTTATCATAGCAAGACCAAGCACATTGATGTAAGGTATCATTTTCTGAGACATGTGAACGCTGGCGGAAAAGTAGCTCTCAAGAAGGTCCATACATGGGAGAATTGTGCAGACATATTCACAAATCTAGTTACATTAGAGAAGTTGTGATGGTGTTTAGCTTCTCTTGGCTTTCAGAAGAGATGATGAATGGGCATGGGCAAGGGATTAGGAAAATTGTTGTCAAGGTGAAGTTTGTTGAAATTTGACAACGAATTTAGTAAAACTGTGTAATCTTGTATTAGTTACTATTCAGTTAGTTTTATACCTAAAACAATGGTTATGTAACGAAGGAGCCTCTTATAAACTGATGAATGCCCGAACTATTGTATTATGGAGAATCATTCTTGATCAATTAGAGAATCCAATCCCTTGCCCCGTGGATGTTTCCTTGACGCACTGTCAAGGTTTTACCACGTAAAATCCTATGTTTATTTGTGTGATTTATGTTTGGATTCAAATTAGTTATTCAATTTCATTTCTTTCTTGTTTGATTAAACTGCTCAAACCAACAAAAGTTTCATTAATAAAATTCTATAGTTGAAACATGTAGTTGAAGTATATCAAAATGAATAGTACAAAGAAATCTCATTAATGAATTTAAAAAGGAGGACATAAAAGACCCATCCTCCACTTAATAAAAGGAGAGGTGGAGGAGATCCAATACTAGACCTTCTAAAACTTTCATCTTTTGGTTCTTGAGAATAAGGGTAGATTCTTACAAATCACTTGCACAAGATGATATATAAACAAAATACTTTTAGGATTTGAGTGGGATCACCCCCCTGTTAGACCATTGGAGGTGAGAAAACAATAAACACCTAATCTTGGGGTTGTCTTGCTTCCTTATCCCTATTTCTTGTTAATGGAGTGGAGGAATGTTGCTTCTTTCTTTAAATTTTTGAATAGGAGGAGAAGAATAGGGGATTTTGAGCTCCTCCTCTTTATATATTCCAACCTATTCTTCTTTTAAAAAATAGTACATTTTTCATTGTCCTTGGATGAAGATTCTTCCTTCACATATGAATTGATATTCTTTGGTGGCACTTGATTTAGGGCTAGCTAATCAACTTGGGCTTTTTCACCCATAACTTCTACTTTTGAGGACTTTAAAGCTTCATATCTGTTACTGGAGGAAGGATGTTAATGAGATTCAAGCCTTCTTAGATGAGGCCTATTGGAAAAATGATTTTTGTGTTTCACTGAATTTGGTTTGAATGCTCATTTCTCATCATTACTATAAGAAGATGGAAAAGGTTTAGAAGGAGGTTCAAAAGATAGATAGTTTGGATTTTTTTTGCAAAGTTCCCATAATGGAAAAAATTACATCTAAAAGGAACCTACTCATAATCTGAGGAATGAAGATGGGACTAGCCCTTGAATTCAATATGAATTTCCTTAGAAAGTACTTTTGCACAAACCATTTCAACCCAAGTCCTAGCATAAGAGAAGTTAATTTCCTTGACTTAAGAATCAGTAATATAGTGGCCTAGTTTGTCCCCTATGGCTTTAAAAATACCATCAACCTAGAAAATAAGGGGAAGATATGTCAATTGAATCCAAATGGGATCAGAAGAAACTTTCATCATGGGATTAAAATCCAAAATCTAGTGGGTGAGAAACATTCCTCTAGTGCCCATGAAATATCGTCCAAATATGTAGATTGGATCCCCATCCTCCTTACTTTCAAAAACAAGAGAAAAATAATGATTTCCACAATCTAATATTCCAATGGGCTCATGATATAGACCTAATTACTAGAGGTCCATTATAAAATAGAGATATAACTAGGCCAAAGGACAATGAACTTACAAATAAATCCTCTTTCCTTATGAATATTAATTTACTTCTTCACAAAGGAAGCAAACCCCAAATCCATAGAAGGAATTGAATCTTCCCTTTTAACGGATTTTCTTGGGAGACTCATTGAACAAGCAATGATTTCAACAACTTGGGATTGAGGGTGAACTCGACTACATGAAACTAGCTTGTTATAACTAGAAGCAACACAATATACACCACCAGATAAATAGGTTAGAGAAGCTAATAACAAGTGGGGGCAATTAAAAACCAAGCTTGAAACCCCAAATCAAATATGAAAATCCTAATCTTTCACAAAAAAATGCATGCATCAACAAAAGAGATCTGCAAACAAGTTGAGAAGAACAATGGTAGCTAAGAAACCCTAGACGAATGCTCCCCTTGGTGTCCATCTTAGATCTCATAGTGCTCTTTCTCTTTGTACTTATTTATATAATATTTTTTTGTAAGTGAAGGAGATTTTCATGATGGCAAAAGTTGCATTGTTTTCTACAACTTTTTAAAAGTATACTATCCTCACTCCTACTAGATTTTTTTGCCAGTAGTTGATTCACCATAATTTTGATTGTAGCGAAAAAAGATTGACATAGCCAAAACAAGAGATTTCTAAGAAACTAGAAAACTAGCAAGATCTACACACAGCCTATAATGATAAGGAATTAGAAGAAGTTATTGGCACAAGGCTCGTTGGGCTAGAGCTAGGAGGTGACAACTTAAAAAATTTGCACTGAATGTGCTTCTCCACGTGTTCCAAGCATGCATCCAGATGGGTCAGATGAGCCTCCAAACAAAGAAAATTTTCTTGCATCCTCCATCAGTTTCTTTGTAAACCATTGAGGAATGATATGATCTCATTATGATCATCATGTTTCTCATAGAGGAATTTCAGCAACAAAGTATTTAACTACTAGTGTAAGGTGACCGAGTGGATATATTATGTTCTCCTCCCCCTAGTGTGGCTAGGATTTGGGAGCCAATGAGAAAATTATCCAATAAGATTCAAGTATGAGAAATATTGTCTCTCTCAGTTCACAATCCACTCCAACCTACATAAGTCAGATTGGGTACATGGGGAGGTCATGGATAAAAAGGAAACAACCACCTCCAAGATCTAATTTTTATCTCAGGAATGGTTGGGTTGGTTGTAAATGGATTTCCCATAATCACCCATCCCCTCGTGACTATGACCCATTTTCATAGGCATAATGCTCCAAACTGCTAATGTGACTCTGCACTTTTCAAGAGTGAAGTGACCACTCTCTTTCACAATCATTGTACCCTCTTTTCCCTTTAAAACAAGTGCAAAAGGTGCCACCTGGAGGTCGAGGAGAGAAGGGGAGAGATAAAGGTTGTTCCTAATCACCCAATGGAATACCAAACCCTAGGATAACTAATGCCAAGGTAAGGGAACCAAATAAAAAATAGGACTAGAACCCAATTGAATAGAAGAACAATGGATGTGCTAAAAGGGAAAACCCGAGAGTTCGAGTAATGATAATTCTAAAAGGTGGAGAAAACCATGCAATAAACTAAAACAATGGAGCTAAACTAGAGAGGCAAAACAAAAAAAATCACCTTGAATAAGAATTTAAAATTCCATGGGAACTCAGCAACTATCGTGTGCTCGTAGCTCTTGTATTGTCCAAAAGTTATGAATCCCTAGTTAAATTGCTTCCGACTAGCCTTCTCGCAAGAGCTAGCTATCCTCCCTTGCCGAATGGAGCATAAGACTTGAAGCATATGATATGACCTATTGAAGAGAGAAAGAGTTGCATGGTTGCACCACCCTATCCATGCTTAGCTAGAAAATCCTGCAAAGAATCCCCACTTATTAGAATAATTTCCAATTTAAAGAATAGTGGACCGAATTGCAAAGTAGCTTGCACAACACCCCTGCAACTAATTAAGCGCTCGCATGTCCTGCTGCTATAAACACTCTAAAGGAAAATTATAAAATAACTTTAAAACATGAGCCATTAAATATTATTTTTGACACACCTAAAATGTTGGGATGCCCATCCACCCTTCCTTATTTATAAAAAGAGTGAATGGAGTTGGTGGGTATGTGAAATCCTTTCACCACATTTATCCACCCATTAAGGTTATATATATAATATTTAGTTTTTATCTTTAATTCAATTATATAATATTAGTTAAAATATTTATCCACAAATCATACACAATATTAACAAAATTGCATAATTTGTTGAATGGAGGCCTATGTCCAATTCCCTAATTGGACATCATTCTTGTGATGATATTTCTCCTAAATTTCAAGATTTTCTCAAATTCATTTAAGCTTTGGATAAATAATAAAGTCATCTATAATGTCTTAGTTCAGTTACAATAAATAGTAAAATATAGTGTCATCAAATGGTATTTAAAGTGCCAACCTTTTAAAAAACTAAAAATAATTAAAATTAT
>APFE031049105.1:96682-108904 GCA_000404065.3 Pinus taeda | reverse complement strand
TAAAATTAAAATATTTATAAACTTTCCCTGATGAGCTCAATAATTTAAAATTTCATGAATATATATCATGATTATTTTTTTGATTGGAATATAATATTATTATTATTATATTTTTTTATTCGGTTTATTTAACTAGATTTCATGAATATATATCATGATTATCTTTTTGATTGGAATATAATAATATTATTATTATATTTTTTTATTCGGTTTATTTAACTAGATTTATTTGAAAGGTATAATATCATTACATTTTTTTATCAAAATAATCAAAAATTTGATTTTGAATCGGTTGAAATTGGAAAAATTTAAATACAATTATTCAATATATATATTTGTTATAATAATATATTTTTTATTTTTATTTTAATATATACCAGTATAGATCCACCTTTACCCTAATCTATCAAACACTGAGAGGGATCAAATTTATCGAGGTGTAAACATTTTCTCGAGTTTTTCACTCAAAAGAGAGGTTTATATATTGAGATATTTGATCCCTTTTGGCATGTTAGAGTCCTATAGTGATAGGATTCATAATTTTTGAATGGGCTGAGGTTAAGTCTTGTAATATTGTACATACCTTTGCTTTCTGCAAATGTTTTCCATATTAAAATTTAAAAAAAAATGTGAAGAGGGTATGTCCTAAAAAAATATCAAAGAATAAAAAAAATGAAAAAAAAAGATCAAAAAATGAAAAAATATGAACTCCAAACAAACACAGATCATGAAAGTGTATAAGTCCAAGTGCCACTACTCTTTACTTTACTGTTTAGAATAATGGTTGTGTGCAGCTTGTCATACATACCACAACTCATAATAGTCAAACGGTTTAATCTTGACTACTTCATGCTTTGAATTTCATGTTTATAGTTAAAGAATAAACATCTGGCCAAAGAGTTTAATCTTGGAAGATCAGTAGATAGGTAGAAAAATAAAAGAAGCTCATGAGTTTAATCTGAGCCTTTGGAAGATATAAAGTTAGAAGCAGATAGTTTGTTTCATAAAAGAAAAAGAAAAGAAAAGGGTTTGCTAGCTTAAGTGCACCCAATAAAGTGAAGAAAAAATGTTATGGTAAGTAAAAGGGTAAGTAAAAGAAAGGTTGCAGAAATACAAGCTATTTGAGGCATAAGCACATCTATCATGTTTAATCATGTGTTTCTATGTGCAGGAGAAGTTGTGAAAGAAAAAGGATGCTCATAAGTTCATTTGGTTAACTCCCCCCATTCTATTTCACCCCTCACTAAATACTTAACTAATTTCCACTTTTACCACTTCATTTCTTATCTAAACACCTTTTCCCTTCATTTTTACCTTTCCCCGTTGGTTTCACACAATCCCTAACAAATTGACATCCAAATTCATTCCCTTATCCAAAAACCCCTTTTTCCCTAGTGTGAAACCCTTTTCCCCATGCAAAAATCATTTTCTCTTTGTTAACTTCCCTAAAAAGCCCTAAAATCCTAATAAAACCTCTTATCCTAACTATTATTCCCCTCTTGCATTAATTTATTAACCCCACAAATTCATTTTTATCCATTATACTCCATAAACCCACATTACATTATTAACCCCACATTTATCCATTGATTAATTACACTTAAGGGTAATTAACCCATGAGCCCCACTAATATCCGCCCCCATCTCCTACCATGCATCTCCACAATGCGATGGACATTGGATCTTGCACCTCCAGATCCTATGGCCCTCGCCCATATTGTGCCCATTCATCTCCCAACCTTTATCATCCTAAGAGCACATGATATGGGCGGTATTGCTCGAGCCCCCTTGGGTTACGTGGCGACACTGCATTAAGTTGCGTGCTCTCGGGGAAATACCACCCATTTCTTAAAAGTGGTAATATGGCTCCCTAAACCGCTTCCCCGATGACAGAAAAATCATTCACTATTCACTAAAAAGTTTCCACACTAATTTTCTAACCATTCCCAGTTAGAAGCCCGCAGACCCCGATTTTCACCCTTTTTCACTTGTTTACTCTACGAAAGCATTATAAGCTCTCCTGCACCCCCGAGCTTCTGCAACTGTTTCTGACAACCACTTGCATCCTGAACACGTTCCGGAAGCCCAGTTCATCCCTCCAGTGCACGACTGAAGCCATGAAACCCTCTGCAGCCACCAATCAAAACCAATTTGCATATTCAACCATGAATTCCAGGTATTTCGACACAGAACCAGAATGACTCTCTTAGTTTAAAACGTATAATGAATTCAAAAAAATAATTAAATTGAATTTAATAAATTTCCATTGAATTGAGAGTATTTCCCCTGAAATACCGAAACCCCTATCCTACAAACTGCCAATACCCTATCCCTGAACCAGACATAGTCAACACTTCATTTTCACAAGCTCTATAAGCCCAATTCCCATATTTTATCACAAAGATGGCTACCCCGACCTGTTTGAATGTCAGACCAGTCTCAAACCCTCACCTGGACATTGACCATTTGGCCTGGCAGACAGGGATTTCCAAATTAAAGACACAACCACTCCAGGCCACCTTCTGAGAATCCACTACTAGGTTAAGGACAGGTTCCTAAACCATGCAGATGACATCAACCTTTGAGAATCCAATTTTCCCAAGTATACATTCCCAAAAGTTCACCCATTCCCAAACATATTACATTTTTGTCATGCCTATTATGTTCCAAGCCATAGGGCTATTGAGGCGCCAAACCATGAGTTATTGTTCACCATTACAGTTAAATCCATTAACTAGATGCTGCAAATCCATCCTAGTCCTAATATAACTCCTTTGTCCATTGGAAACCTATTGAACCTGCACATCACGCTAGACCCAGTCAAAATCAAACAAATCTTCCAGAATTTCAACATTGAGGAGCGCCATACTCCCAAAGACATTCCACCCTATGCTACCACTATTTTTTTAGAGACTGGCAAGAGAATAATCACCATGCTCTCATGCATTCTAGGATACACATCAAGTGAGCATGTGGATGAGATCATTATGGCCTTCTTGTCCATTTTCACTCCAGGAAAGCCTCCCGCTATCATGTTTGATTATGCCCAGTTCATTGCAGACAAAATGCATGAATAGTTCACTAGACTTCCCACTGAAAGAGTTTTCAAATAGTTTTCAATGTTGTTTCATATGTTCTTGTATTACCAGACAGATAAGTTCCCTTTGAGGATCCAGAAATTGGACACCAAAGGAAATGAGAGATCAGTCATCTATCGGACACCTTTGGTCCACAAATTTTCCACATCACTCACCTACAAAGATTTCATAGACTCTTTTGTGTACCCAGTCATGGACATGCTGACTTCTAAGACTCAGCCTAGAATTAGCCCAGACATCAAGAAAGTACTGTAATTTGCCAAGAACAACAAGGTGGGAGATTAGTACTTGTACCAAAACCACACTGAGATCACGATTTATCGCTGTGAGCTAGCCCCCTACAAGTTGACCAAATACCTCCCTATGAGAATATTTTCTCTTGAGTACTTTAGGAAAATCATCAGCTCTGATGAGATCCACTTCCTAGCTTACAGGAAGAAAACCCAGTTCAAAGTAAAGAACCAAATGGACCCATTTATTTGCAACAACAGAGAGGCTGGACTAGAGGCCGACAAGTTACTTCAACTAATGAAATTTAGAAATAGATTCATCTGGAACTATGAAGCTCATGGGGTCATAAACAAGCTTAGACTCAAGGTCAAGTTGGGAGCATACAGCCACCACCCAAGGCCTGACATTGAATAGTTTTGTAACCAATATAAGTGGGTGGAGAACACCTTGATTGATATGCACAACACTATTGTGGATGTAGAGAACACACTTATTGATTTTGAAAGACAATTTGATCAACTCTTTCCTGTAGGTTCCAGAACAAGGGGAGCCAATGAACATTCCTCCTATCATACGGACCCCAACCAATGAGGAGAAGAATCTTAAGAGGAGCAGTGATGAGGTATCTAGCTTTGCCATGGAGACTACTGATGAGCTGTTTGAGCTAAGCAAAAGGCCCAAGTTGAATCCTATGTTTGAATAGGAGGAGAACATTGCATAAGAGGAAATAATTGACACTGAGGAAATGGGACAAAAAGGTAAAGAAGCAGATGCATCAGAGGAAACACAACAGCCATCAGCCTCCAACACACAAATTATAGAGAGACAAAAGAGTATGGAGGTTTCTTCCTATGTCAGGCCAACTGACAAGGAAAAGGACATCAAAGACATATTTAAAGAAATAAAAATGAGGAATGAGAAATTGAAAGTAGAAACATATGCCAAGTATCTCAAGCTTACACCACCAAACCAAACCAGACTGATGTCAGCCTTTGACATCAAAGAAGGAAAAATGCAGGTCTCCTTTTTGTAGCCCACTGTACAACAACCAAAGACCTCAGTAGATTACAAGAAGACAAATTTTGAGGTCTTGGCCAGGGATGTTCATCCCATTGATCAAATAGAATTTCACAAGTAGGTTGGAGAAATGATCTACTCCACCCTCACAACAAAGTCCATGGCTTCTTACAAGTTGCAGGATTCATTGGACAATGTAAAAACTGAATTCAAGTTGGAGAAGGCCTCTTCACAGGCTAAAGACACTAGGATAAAGTCCTTGGAGGACTTGGTTATTGAACTGGGCCATGACCCAAGTGATGTTAAGGCCACAGAGAAACTGATAAAAAAGAAGAATGATGACATAGAAGCCCTTAAGAAACAGCTCAAGTTGTCTAATTTGCGACACCCACAGACAAAGGAAGTCCTAGAAAGCCAGACTAATCATGAGGAAATGATGGACTTGGTGTTGCAACTAAATGACCACTTAAAGGAGATGGAGAAGGAGTTGGATAGCTTGATCTAGCTCAAACAAGCTAGTATTGATAATTCTCCTGCAACTGTCATTCCAGCAGTGACCACAACTGTAACTTCTACTTTGGCAGTAGCATTAGCTCCCACTGCTCCAATGGCCACTGCACTTTCGACATCTGCACCGACTACATCAGCAACAGGATCAACATCAACAACCTTCACAAGTGATGAAGCAAACAGGCTGATCAAAGCAATGGAAGAAATGTCCATTCAGACCAATGAGATGATCAAACTTAAGGAGAAACTCACCAGTCAAGAGATAGATTGCAAACTTGCCTAGATCATGCATAAAGAAGAACAACAAAAGGCTACAAGGATGAATGAAAGGATAAAAATCCTGGAGAAAGAACTGACATTGATTGAACCTATAAGAAATGCTAAAAAGAATCTATGGGCCAATATCATTGACTCTGTCAATGATATTTGGCCATCCATCCAGGTCATTTTTGAGCAGATTGATTTAATAAAGCAGGCTACAAAAGCCATTGAAAGGGTTAAAACATAACTCAGAGATATGCTAGAGGAAGCAACTAGAATCATCCATTTCCTCAACTCCAAGAATAAGTATGAATTGTAAGAAATGGAGATACCTGAGAAGACGTGCCTAGAGACAGTATCTTAAGTAAAAGTAGTTCCTTGAGATGGTATCTTCTAGCACTTGTTGCGCACATCTTCTGCACCTTGGCCTCTCCTTAGGCACTTCTCTTAGAAGCTTTACTAACACCTCCTTTGCAGCCTTACTAAAACATAGAAGAAAATATCAAGCGAACAACTCAACTTAGAGTAAAAAGGTGCACAAAGCTTTTATTAACTCAAAAGGAAAACTTATAGAGCATTACAATATGAAAACAAGAAATCTCAGAGTTTAGAAGCACTCAATCCAATAATATGGGCTTCTCTTCTGCCGATTTCTTATTTTATAGACTCTTTTTTTTTTTAGACATGACACAAAGTGAAAATAATTGAGGTTCCTATCGGCATTTCCATAGTCCGATGGCCTCTACTCAATATTCCAAAACAATAATTCAAAAGCACACTAAGAACAATAATTCAAAGTGGAAATAATTGAGGGTCTTGTCGGCATTTCCATAGTCCGACGGTGTCTACTCAATATTTTCACTATTTACAAGGCATCTAAGGACATTCACCATGGTCCCTTAGGGATGCGGTCTGAGTCATAATCATCAAATTCATCAAAAGATTGATTCTCTTTTAGATATGCTTCCTCCATTATTTTTAGATATTTTTCTTCGTAGTCCAGCTCGGTGGGGTCTTGAGCATCTTGGTGCACATCTAAAAATAAAGTTTCCTTTCCTTTTGAAGATGTTGTTGCTGAAGATGTTGTAGCTGCTTTAGAGGACTGTCCGATTTCCAACATTATTCAATCCTTGTAGGCATGATGGCTTTGGTAGGGTAACTTGAATGGGTCATCTTTCTTTCTCCGTCTATTGATGTAGGATGTATGATTTATCTCAATATCTAAGAAATAATATTTATGTGCTTTTGAGAAAGCTATCATCTGTTGCATTGGTAGTTCTATTCCATCCAATAATTCCCATTTGAAAATATGGAACATGCTAGTAGTTGTTTCAATGGTGTGTTGTACCCAGATTTTACAGTGATCACTAACACCTTCCTTTTCTTGCCATCCAAACTCAAAATTGAATGTTGTGCATACCCTAGTTGATAATAACAAACTAATCAGACATATGGTATCTACAGTCCAATTTCCTGAACTTACTCCAACTGTGATTAATGCCTTTTGATTCACTGAAAATTTTAAACTAGGATGCTTCCCTTGCGATTCAATCAATTTTTTGATAATATGATTTTTTTTTCAGCCAACCTTTTCATGGGAAATTCTTTTAACCACCCCAAAACTCTTTTTACTTCATCCTTATTTTCTGCAAATGCGGAACTTTTTGAAAACTAATCTGAAAAATCCTGTGAAAAGGGATTTGGCTCAATAGAATTTCTTATTTCTGGGCTTTGAAAATCCCATGGTGTTGAAAATATTTTAATATATTGTATAGTTCTTTCTACACATTGAGATTGTCTTTCAACCTGTTTCTTCTTGCAGTATCTCTCCTTGATTTCCCAATCTGCAAAGAGCTCGAAGATTTCATACTAAGGAAAAGTATCTGAATGCATATAATATAGATCTCTTCTTTGTAGATATGATGCTTCCATTTCCTCGAACAGATCTGGAATTCTTAAGGTCTGTAAAAACTGACCAACTTCTATCTTGATGTTAACATCCTCAAGGTCCATCATCTTAGCACTTATAAAGATTCCAAGCGAAAAATCAATACAACCAATCATCTAATAATAATTTAAAATTTGCAAGACCCATATCATAGATTGAGTATACTGTATGGACCATAAATCATCAAGTGTTCTGAAATATAATTTGATTTTCATACTTGCTAAAGAGTATACTTTTACCAATTCAGGATCCAATCCAAGAAGTGTGCGAATATTTTTTGATTTCCAGGATTTACATTTTTGAATCCACTGGTCTCTTCGAAGCCTGAGTCCAACGACCTTTTCTATTTCTAGACAAAGATCTTCAACATGCTTCTCGAGAATTTTGAATCTTTTTGCCAAAGTGACAAGATTGTCTGGCTAATCTGGATTATCAAAAATGCTTCCTCTGAATTTTGTTCAGTTGTGTTCAATTCTATGAGCTTTATTCATTTCCCTGGTAAGAGCATCGGTAATATAGTTCGAATTTCCAAGAATCCATTCTACATCAAAATCATATTTCTGGAACCAAATTTTCCATGCTAATAATCTTCCTATTGCCATCTGTCTTGATAATTTTGCTGACAAGAAATATTTAAAATTCATTGAGTCAATCCTAATCAAGAATTTTCTTGGCACAAGATGCAATTCAAATTTTTGAATGCCATTAAATATTGCAAGAGTTTCCTTTTCAGCAGCAAAATAAATTTTCTGATTGGGGAGGACTTCTCCTAATGCATAGGCACATAATTCTTCTTCTTTGTTTTCCTTTCTTGCAAAAAGAATAGCTACCCAAAAATCATCTGAGGCATCTGTTTGTAAAATTAACAATCCTTCTCCTGGAGGCTACAATTTTGGCAGGGAATTACATTCTTCTTTGAAATTTTTGACTGCAACATTGGCTTCACTAGACCAACCTGATTTTAAGTGCTTTCGAATAGGAGTAGTTTTTTTAGAGAGCCTGGGAATGTATTTATGGATGTAATTTAAAACACCCAAAAATCTCTGAATCATTTTGGTGTCTTTGAGTTCATCAAGGAACTCGACAAGCTTTGTTAGCACATGTGACTGCATTTGTATATGTCCATCGATTACATGAATTCCAAGGAAATCAATATCATTTTGGAATAACACCATTTTCTTTTCTGAGAGGACAATACCATGAGCTTGAACTTCTTGAAAGAATATTTCTAGATGAGCCAAATGTGTTCATAAATCTAGACTATGGATTAAAATATCATCAATGTAAGTTATGATAAAATCATACTTACGAAATATAAAATCCATTCTCTTCTGGAAGAAAGCAGGAGAATTCTTTCATCCAAATGGAATAACTCTCCATTGGTAAAATCTTGCAGGGCATGTGAATGCTATCTTATGTCTATCTGCTTCTTCAATCTGAATCTGGTAATAACCAGATTTCATATCAAATTTACTGAAGATTTTACTCTTCTAAATTTTCTACATTATTACTTCTTGACGAGGTAAGGGATAATGAAATCTTTGAGTGATTCCATTCAACGGTTTGTAATTAATCACCATTCTTACTTTACCACGAACTATTTCAGAATGATTGCGAACCAAAAATGAAGAACATGAATAATGGGAAACACTCGATTCAATCAATCTCAACTTCAACAATTCTTCAATCTGTTTTTTGATTTCTTGTTCATCAGAAGGAGTACAAGGAATTAACTTACCTTTTACTCCATTATCATGCATGGTCACAATTTCTTTCTTGGGGCTCTATTTTTCCCAAAACTTCTGAGGGTCTTCTGAGCAGCTTTTAACTAACTGCTTATATACAAAGATATGTTCCTGAGTCCATTGCGGATCTATTACTGCTTTTTGTTTTGTTTTGGGAGCTTCTTTTTCTTCATAAATATGTAGTACTTTCTGCCAATCTTTGGTATCATCTTTTGGATTTCTTGTATTAGTCTTCTTCTAGCTTTCTCTTCTTACTTCAAAGTCTATAAATTTTAATCTCGGAACAGAGATTTCTTGTTTTTTGAAATTGAAGATAAATTTATCTTGGCTAATAGTCACTGGAAAAACAGAATTGATGAATGGAATACCCAGAATTAAACTGGCAGATGCGTCGTAATCATGTATAACAGATATCTTAACAATCTTCCCACTTATTTTTAAAGAAATATTATCCACATAATGAATAAGATTAATTGTACCTCCGATCGTTTCTGAAATCAGGATATTCTGGAGAGGTTTCCATAATCCTTTAAACAACGACGGTTTAGCAAGATTGTTTGAGCCACTGTATCAATAAATGCATCAAGATCTATCCAACTATTTTAACCTGCACGGAGACTAGTATATATAAAAGATTATTTGTTTTTAACATTTTCTTCAAGAAATTTTGTTTTGCTGGTGGGTTGAATTCAAGAATTGACATTGAAGATGTTTGTCCAATATTTTTCTGATATGGACAAAAAGAGTTTAACTGAGGGATAATACGGATAACCTGTTTTCCTTTGTCTTTCTCTAGTGGGAGAGACCAACATAAAGATTCTATTTCACTGGTTTCAACATTGTCTGTGTCAGTCTCAAATTCTTCACTGTAATGAAGTTCTTCTTCTTCATCCTCAACTGAAAATTCATCAGTAGAACAATCATAACAAATATTCATTTTCTAAACATAATTGACTAACTCCTCATCTTCTAAAAAAGAAGCATCAGTTAACATATACACCTCTAATGGTTCTTCTTTTGATTGTACAACAGACCAATCATCACAAAATTCTTCAATATCTACACATGCTTTCAATTTACCGGATGTGCTTTTTGGACAAGCACGAGCATAGTGTCCTTCCTATTTGCATATGAAACAACAATTGTTTTTGGTTCTTGGTTGTTTCCTCTTCTTTAGAAATCTGAAATTATTAAAAGGTCATTTGGGATTTGCAATTTTCTTGGTCTTGAATTTCTCATACCTTTTATGTTTTCTCCTTTTCTTAAATGGTGTCCATGGCAAAGTAGCACGACAAACATTGGCACTGGGAGTTATATCATGTGCCTATTTTTGCCAACAGAGATATTTGACTTTCTCTTGACACCTAAATAAAAGATCTATCCAGTAAATCTGATCTATTGTTGTGCTTTGAAGCTCAATATCTTTAGAAATCAGATCTCATAGATTTCCTGGTAATTTTGACAAAAAAGAAATTTTCTGAACTGAATCATTTGAAAGATTTGCTTTGCAAACTTTGGCCATAAAATCTTGACCAAAAGCTTCAAGATATTTTAAATCTTTCAGTTCCATTCTAGCAAGGTCTATAATGATTTACTTCTTCTCATCTATTGGCTCGGAGACAAACTGTGTTTTCAGTCGTACCTCTAGAGTAGAAAGTCCTGCTGCAATGATTGCTTGTCTTTCTAACTCAGGAGGTCCAATCCACCGGTCATAAACTATTCCGGCCATTCTTTTCTCTGCTAGAACAAATATGGACATATTATCCAGCTTTGTAGTTACTTGCATTTGGTATAATGCTCTGATCCATATTCGAATTGATTCAACTGGATTTGTTGATTTGTCCAAATCCAAAATATAACTGCTAGAATTAGAAGCAAACAGATCTTCTTCTATTCTAGGATATTTTTGGACTTCTTTAACAAAATTTGCTTTTTGGATTGATGGCATGATAAAGTATGGAAACTTAGGAGCTACATTTTCAAGAGTCACTATTTCTTCTTTTGTTTTTCTTGGCTTTTCTAGTATAGACTCTATTTTCATTGGTCTGAAAGGTGTTTTAGAGGTGCTAGCTTCTATTTCTTCTAAATCCCAAAAATTTGGGGTTGACATATCTATAGAAAATTTTGAGCTTTGAGTTGCTTTAGATTTTCTTCTTCTTTCCTTTTTCTGCATCCTTGCCTCTTTCTTGGCTCTTTCTTCTTGTTGTTCATCATGTAAGAGCTTGAGATTGGCTAGAATGAGCTCATTTTGTGCACCCAAATCATCTATAGCATTTTCAGCATAAGAACACCATGTGGTAATATAATACCAATTTGATACAACTGGTCTAAATCATTTGTATTTGAGGAGTTGTGTTCAACTAAAGGGGCACAATCATCTCTTGTAGGAGGTTGCTTTGAGGAGGACGAATTAGTATAGAATTTCGTCTTTGGTGGCCATTTGCCTCCTTTTACAAAGCGATGATTAGCATATTGACATCCTTCAACTGGGGATATTTGGGAATTAGAAATTCTAAAAATATTATTTACAGCAATAAAAGGCTTAACTTCAGGAATATACAATTCATTTGAAGATAACATAGGTTGACTGGAAGTGCTGGCTGTTGGGCAGAGGATTCTATAGATTCTGAGACTGGTAATGTATATTTTCTTGGATGAATGATGCGTCGTGGTATGGAAGGATTTTCTTGAAGTATTCTTATTTTACCTTCTTGTAGTGAAGCTATTCCTGTTAGGCTTCCTGGTTTCTTTTCATTAGCTAAAGAATTGTATTGAAAATACCAGTCGTTTGGTAAACCTATAGAATCATAAGACACTCCCTCTACTTGTGCATTGTTTAAACCAACTGACACACAATCTCTGAGCACTGGTTGTTTTAATTTCGAATGGACTGTATTAGTCAACTGGAAGGATGTATGAATTATTACAAATAAAAATTCACTTTCATCAACCATCTGTAATCCTTGAACTCCGACCATAAGTGTTACACAAAAATATCGTCACCTTGATTATTTGCAGTCGATATGGGTCTATCACCACCTATGCCAGCTTCCTAAGCAAGTCTCAGACCTCAGCTCTTCAAAACAAGCTTTAGAAATGAGAGAAAGACATCAAAAAAGCAATGTAACTCTGGTTCCGCACTTTCTCTCACTTTTGCCTGCAGGCCCGCACCTTTTGTTCAGGATACCTGCGTACTTATACGCTCTGTATGTAAAGGGGAGGGTGCGTACCCTTGTGAAAGTCAAAAGGCACAATTTTTATCTTAAAAAACTCACTTTGGGTTAATTCTAGAGCTTTCTAGAAGGAATTTTGATGTGGATTGTTCGCTCCAAAGTGGTTCATGCATCCCATAAGAGAAGGAGCTAATCCCTTGTTAGGAGGAGCTATCCCTTTGAAGGAGGATTATATCCCT
>APFE031049105.1:53307-83728 GCA_000404065.3 Pinus taeda | reverse complement strand
CACTAAAAAATCGTTGGAATTGTATGTTTAAGTTGTGTAGTTTACTCAATTCAAGTGATTTTCAAGGAATCTATTTAGACAATGAAAAATTACACATGTTTAATCTCAAGTTGTAGACATGATTGAAGAACATAAGTTAATATGAATAATTTTAATTAAAAACATTACAAAACATCAATGATATCATTCTTAATGTCTTCACTACATTCACTTGATATGAAAAAAACATAAAAAAATTATTCACCTTCACTTACTCCTAAATAAAATATTTTAATATTTATCTAAACTAACATAATATTTACATTAATTTAAAAAAAAAAAAAAACAAAACAAAACAAAAGAATTATTTTCTAATAGAAATAAAAAAAAAATAAAAAATAAAATTCATATAACATTTAAAAAAAATCAAACATTATCTATAAATCATAAACAAAGCCACTCATGAATACATCTTCTATAAGGTAAAAAAAAAACAAAAAATTATATATAAAATAATAAAGAAAAATCATAAGCATAATAAAACTTTGAGAGGCATAAAAATAGGTGTCCCAAATGTAAAAAAAACTCTCAAACTCATAAAATAAGTCCATTTTCTAGTTATGGTCCTTCCTTTGTTATAGGCTCGTAATATAGTTACATACTTCCTTTGTTATACAATAGTAAGAGAGTTACATATTATATATGTTTGTTTACATTGTTAATGTCGGAAAGATTTGAACCACAAACTCTGAGACTAAAGTTCTAGCTCACAAAATGATCAACCTATAATGCTTCCATTCTTGGATGTGGAACTGGAACTCTAGCACCGAATAATGTAAGAATGTTTTTATGATCTTGTTCACACTTTTCAAAGGAGCTCAATTTTCTGTGCATTTCACCATTGGTTGTTGTTTCCACCTGGAAGCTTGAATGATTGGACATGATGTTCCTACCTGCTTTCACCTTGACACTGAACTGATTGTCAATCATGTTCCTCGTCGTCATCATGATACACTCACATTGACATTGAACTCGTTGGCCATCATGTTCCTCTTCCTCATCGTGATAATCATCTTGTTCATGCTTACTGTTATGAATCACAGCTGTTACACAAAAATATCGTCACCTTGATTATTTGCAGTCGCTATGGGTCTATCACCACCTATACCAACCTCCTAAGAAAGTATCAGACCTCAGCTCTTCAAAACAAGATTTGGAAATGAGAGAAAGACATCAAAAAAGCAATGTAACTCTGGTTCCGCACTTTCTCTCACTTTTGCCTGTGGGCCCGCACCTTTTGTTCAGAGTATCTGCATACTTATATGCTCTGTATGTAACGGGGAGGGTGCGTACCCCTGTGAAAGTTAAAAGGCGCAATTTTTATCTTAAAAAACTCACTTTGGGTTAATTCTAGATGTTTCTAGAAGGATTTTTGATGTGGATTGTTCGCTCCAAGTGGTTCATGCATCCCATAAGAGGAGGAGCTAATCCCTTGTTAGGAGGAGCTATCCCTTTGAAGGGGGATTCTATCCCTTTGAAGGAGGACCTGGTAACTTCTCTCCATTGCACTATAATTGAGGCATTGGGTTAGTGGTTGGGGAGGTTAGAAGCTGAACTTTTGAGGGTAAATGCTGGTGAAATCAAGACTTCCTATTTGAGCTTAAGAGGAGAGATCACATACCTTTTTGGCTTCATTGGGGAGTGAGTGAAGCTTGTCAAAGTAGAGGAGACTTCTTGTTGGACCCTGGGAGGAGCTTGTACAGCGTCAAGGCAAAGGTTGTAAGGTTCTCCTTTTGAATTAATACCATCAAGCTCATTTTTCTCAACAAGTATCTCATGTTATTTGTTTCATGGACTCCTTGACTTTCATGTTAAATATGTTTTATAGTATTGGTTATTCAGGTGCTATTTAATCATTTTCCTTGTTTGTGTTTGCACATTTGTGACAAAGGAACTTACTTGGATCAAAGGAGCGAAGGCATCTCCAAACTTGCGTTGGACATGAGGTAGGCCTTAAACACATTTGTTTGCCATTATTTATAAAGCACATTTAGAGAAAGATAGTGTCTGGTTGGTTTTCTTGTCATTAGGTCTTCATTAGATTCTAGGAAGGTCTATCTTGTCTGCAAGATCGACTCATTCTGCGTGACAATAAGTTTTCAACAATCCTTCAAATGAGGATCCGTAAGACTAATACAGTAATCAGGGAAAATCGTTCCATATTGACAACCCGTAGATAGGTTACCAACAATGGTACCTATTCTAGCATGATCATAGTTATGGTGTCTAGTATCAAACACTTCAGATATGCACAGAGTATTTAAGCCATGTCTAGACAAAGGGGCCAAACCTATCCTTATACCTCCAAAATGTAAATAGGAAAATTTTTTGTCTTTTGCATATTCGCAAAATTTTTTGATTTCTTTAGTGGTAAACAAAGAGAGAGACACAATCTGTACAGAAGGACCTGAGATTTTGATTTTAACTTCCACTTCTTTTAGAAGCATTTTATTCTGAAAGATATTAGAGAGAGGAGTTTTATAAACATCATTTGCATTGAAGAGTTGTAGGATTCCAACTTTCAGGATTCTCTACTATCTCTAATTCGTTTTCATAATCGATTTCTTTTTCAGGAGATCTAGAATCAACTTCAGTAACAACACGTCTTTCCAAAGTAGAAAGTCCTGCTGTAATGACCGCTTGTCTTTCTGACTCAGGAGGTCCAATCCACCAGTCATAAATTATTCCGGCCATTCTCTTCTCTACTAGAACAAATATGGCCATATTATCAAGCTTTGTAGTTACTTGCATTTGGTATAATGCTCTGATCCATATTCGAATTGATTCAGCTGTATTTGTTGATTTTTTCAAATCCAAAATATAATTGCTAGAATTAGAAGAAAAAAGATCTTCTTCTATTCTAGGATATTTTGGACTTATTTAACAAAATTTTCTTTTTGGATTGATGGCATGATAAAAGATGGAAACTTAGAAGCTGCATTTTCAAGAGTCACTATTTCTGCTTTTGTTTTTCTTGGATTTTCTACAATAGACTCTATTTTCATTGGCCTGAAAGGTGTTTCAGAGGTGCTAGCTTCTGTTTCTTATAAATCCCAAAAATTTGGGTCGACATATCTATAGAAAATTTTGAGCTTTGAGCTGCTTTAGATTTTCTTCTTCTTTCCTTTTTCTGCATCCTTGCCTCTTTCTTAGCTCTTTCTTCTCGTTGTTCATAATGTAAGAGCTTGAGATTGGCTAGAATGAGCTCATTTTGTGCACCCAGATCATTTATAGCATTTTTAGCATAAGAACACTATGTGGTAATATAATTACCAATTTGATACAATTGGTCTAAATCATTTGTATTTGAAGAGTTGTGTTCAACTAAAGGGGCACAATTAGAGCCCTATAATGTTCCTAATGGCTAGTTTAATCAGATACTTTTCTACTCTGGAAAGACATGTTGTTACTGAAGTTGATTCTAGATCTCTTGAAAAGGAAATAGATTCTGAAAAAGAATTAGAGATAGTAGAGAATATTGAAAGTTGGAATCCTCCGACTCTTCATGCAGCTGATGTTTATAAAACTCCTCTCGCTAATATCTTTTAGAAGAAAATGCTTCTAAAAGAAGTGGAAGTTAAAATCAAAATCTCAGTTCCTTCTGTACAAATTGTGTCTCTCTCTTTGTTTACCACTGAAGAAATAAAAAAAATTCGCCAATATGCAAAAGAAAAAAAATATTCCTATTTACATTTTGGAGGTATAAGGATAGGTTTGGCCCCTTTGTTTAGGCATGGTTTAAATACTCCATGCATATCTGAAGTGTTTGATACTAGATGCCAGAACTATGATCATGCTAGAATAGGTGCCATTGTTGGTAACCTATCCACTGGTTGTCAATATGGAACGATTTTCCCTAATTACTCTATTAGTCTTACGGATCCTCATTTGAAGGATTGTTGGAAACTTATGGTAGGATTTCAAGGATTATAGATGGTTGATGAAAGTGAATTTTTATCTGTAATACTTCATACATCCTTTTAGTTGACTAATACAGTCCATCCGAAATTAAAATAGACAGTGCTCAGAGATTTGTGTGTCAGTTGGTTTAAACAATGCACAAGTAGAGGGAGTGTCTTATGATTCTATAGGTTTACCAAATGACTGGTATTTTCAATACAATTCTTTAGCTAATGAAAAGAAACTAGGAAGAATGACAAGAAGAGCTTCGTTGCAAGAAGGTAAAATAAGAATACTTCAAGAAAGTCCTTCCATACTGCGACCCATCATTTATCCGAGAAAATATGCATTACCAGTCTCAGAATCTATAGAATCCTCTGCCCAAACAGCCAACACTTCCAGTCAACCTATGTTATCTTCAAATGAATTGTATATGCTTGAAGTTAAGCCTTTTCTTGCTGTAAATAAGATGTTTAGAATTTCTAATTCCCAGATAGCCCCAGTTGAAGAATGACAATATGCTAATCATCGCTTTGTAAAAGGAGGAAAATGGCCACCAAAGACGAAATTTTGTACTACTTTGTCCTCCTCAAAGAAACCTCCTACAAGAGCTGATTGTGCCTCTTTAGTTGAACATAACTCCTCAAATACAAATGATTTAAACGAGTTGTATCAAATTGGTATTATATTACCACATGGTGTTCTTAAGCTAAAAATGATATAGATGATCTGGGTGTAGAAAATGAGCTCATTCTAGCCAATCTCAAGCTCTTACATGATGAAAAACAAGAAGAAAGAGCCAAGAAAGAGGAAAGGATGCAGAAAAAGGAAAGAAGAAGAAAATCTAAAGCAGCTCAAAGCTCAAAATTTTATATAGATATGTCGACCCCAAATTTTTGGGATTTAGAAGAAACAGAAGCTGGCACCTCTGAAACACCTTTCAGACCAATGAAAATAGAGTATTCTAGAAAATCCAAGAAAAACAAAAGCAGAAATAGTGACTCTTGAAAATGCAGCTTCTAAGTTTCCATCTTTTATCATGCCATCAATCCAAAAAGCAAATTTTGTTAAAGAAGTCCAGAAATATCCTAGAATAGAAGAAGATTTGTTTGCTTCTAATTCTAGCAGTTATATTTTGTATTTGGACAAATCAACAAATTTGGTTGAATCAATTCGAATATGGATCGGAGCATTATGGAAAATGCAAGTAACTACAAAGCTTGATAATATGTCCATATTTGTTCTAGTAGAGAAAAGAATGGCGGGAATAGTTTATGATTGGTGGATTGGACCTCTTGAGTTAGAAAGACAAGCAATCATTGCAGCAGGACTTTCTACACTAGAGGTACTACTGAAAACACAGTTTGTCCCTGAGCCAATAGATGAAAAGAAGCAAATCATTACAGAGCTTGCTAGAACAGAACTGAGAGATTTAAAATATCTTGAAGCTTTTGGTCAATATTTTATGGCCAAAGTTTACAAAGCAAATCTTTCAAATGATTCAGTTCAAAAAATTTCTTTTCTGTCAAAATTACCAAGAAATCTAGGAGATTTGCTTTCTAAAGATATTGAGCTTCAAAGCAAAACAATAGATCAGATTTACTGGATAGATCTTTTATTTAGGTGTCAAGAGAAAGTCAAATATCTCTGTTTGCAAAAGCTTGCACATGATATAACTCCCAGTGCCAATGTTTGTCGTGTTGCTTTGCCATGGACACCATTTAAGAAAAAGAGAAAACATAAAAGGTATGGGAAATTCAAGACCAAGAAAATTGCAAATCCCAATGACCTTTTAAAAAATTCAGATTTCTAAAGAAGAGGAAACAACTGAGAACCAAAAAAATTATTGTTTCATATGCAAACAAGGACACTATGCTCATGCTTGTCCAAAAAGCACATCCGGTAAATTGAAAGCATGTGTATATATTTAAGAATTTTGTGATGATTTGTCTATTGTACAATCAGAAGAAGAACCATCAGATGTATATATGTTAACTAATGCTTTTTTTTTCAGAAGATGAAGAGTTAGTCAATTCTATTCAGAAAATGAATATTTGTTATGATTGTTCTATTGATGAATTTTCAGTTGAAGATGAAGAAGAAGAACTTCATTACAGTGAAGAATTTGAGACTGACACAGACAGTGTTGCAACTAGTGAAACAGAACCTTTATGTTGGTCTCTGCGACCAGAGAAAGACAAAGGAAAATAGGTTATCCCTATTGTCCCTCAGTTAAACTCTTTTTGTCCATATCAGAAAAATATTTGACAAACATCTTCATTGCCAGTTCCTGAATTCAACCCACCTGTAGAACAAAATTTCTTGAAGAAAATGTTAAAAACAAATAATCTTTTGTATATACTAGTCTCCATGCAGGTTAAAAATAGTTGGATAGTTCTTGATGCATTTATTGATACTGGTGGCTCCAACAATATTTCCAGACCATCATTGTTTAAAGGATTATGGAAACCTCTCCAAAATATCCTGATTTCAGAAATGATCGGAGGTACAGTTAATCTTACTCATTATCTGGATAATATTTCTTTAAAAATAAGTGGGAAGATTGTTAAGATATCTGCTATATAGCATTAAGACCCATCTGCCAGTTTAATTCTGGGTATGCCCTTTATCAATTCTATTTTGCCAGTGACTATAAGTGAAGATAAAGTTATCTTCAATTTCAAAAAACAAGCAATCTCTATTCCAAGATTAAAATTTGCAGACTCTGAAGTAAGAAGAGAAAGCCAGAAGAAGACTAGTACAAGAAAGCCAAAAACTGATTCCAAAGATTGGCAGAGAGTACTGCAGATTTATGAAGAGAAAGAAGCTCTCAAAACAAGTGGTTAGTTAAAAGCTTCTATGAAGACCCTCAGAAGTTTTGGGAAAAAGAGAGCCCCAAGCAAGGAATTGTGACCATGCCTAATAATGGAGTAAAAGGTAAGTTATTTCCTTGTACTCCTTCTAATGAACAAAAAATCAAAAAACAGATTTAAGAATTGTTGAAGTTGAGATTGATTGAACCGAGTGTTTCTCGTTATTCATGTTCTGCATTTTTGGTTCGCAATCATTCCGAAATAGTTCGAGGTAAAGCAAGAATGGTGATTAATTACAAACCATTGAATGTAATCACCCACAACTTTCATTATCCCTTACCTCGCCAAGAAGTAATAATGCAAAAAATTTAGAAGAGTAAAATATTCAGTAAATTTGATATGAAATCTAGTTATTACCAAATTCAGATTGAAGAAGCAAATAGACATAAGACAACATTCACATGCCCCGCAGGATTTTACCGATGGAGAATTGTTCCATTTGGATTAAAGAATGCTCCTGCTTTCTTCCAGAAGAGAATGGATTTTATATTTGGTAAGTATGATTTTATCATAACTTAAATTGATGATATTTTAATCGATAGTCCAGATTTACAAACACATTTGGCTCATCTAAAAATATTCTTTCAAGAAGTTCAAGCTCATGGTATTGTCCTCTCGGAAAAAAAAATGGTGTTATTCCAAAAAGATATTGATTTCCTTGGAATTCATGTAATCGATGGACATATACAGATGTAACCGCATGTGCTAACAAAGCTTGATGAGTTCCTTGATGAACTCAAAGACACCAAAATGGTTCAGAGATTTTTGAGTGTTTTAAATTACATCCATAAATACATTCCCAGCCTATCTGAAAAAACTTCTCCTATTCGAAAGCATTTAAAATCAGGTTGGTCTAGTCAAGCCACTACCGCTATCAAAAACCTCAATGAAGAATGTAAGTCCCTGCCAAAATTGCAGCGTCCAGGAGAAGGGTTGTTAATTTTACAAACAGATGCCTGAGATGATTTTTTCGCAGTTGTTCTTTTTGAAAGAAAGGAGGAAAACAAAGAAGAATAATTATGCGCCTATGCATTAGGAGAATTTCTCCCCAATCAGAAAAATTATTTTGCTGCTGAAAAGGAAACTCTTGCAATATTTAATGGCATTCAAAAATTTGAATTGTATCTTGCGCAAAGAAAATTCTTGATTAGGACTGACTTAATGAATTTTAAATATTTCTTATCAGCAAAATTATCAAGGCAGATGGCAAGAGGAAGATTATTAGCATGGAAAATTTGGTTCCAGCAATATGATTTTGATGTAGAATGGATTCCTGGAAATTCTAACTATATTGCCGATGCTCTTACCAGGGAAAAGAATAAAGCTCATAGAATTGGACGCAGCCAAACAGAAGTCAGAGGAAGCATTTTAGATATTCCAGATCAGCGAGACAATTTTGTCACTTTGGAAAAAAGATTCAAAATTCTCGACAACCATGTTGAAGATATTTGTCTAGAAATAAAAAAGGTAGTTGGACTTAGGCTTCGAAGAAACCAATGGATTCAAAAATGTCAAGCCTGGCAATCAAAAAATACTGGCACACTTCTTGGATTGGATCCTGAATTGGTAAAAGTATACTCTTTACCAAATATGAAAATCAAATTATATTTCATAACACTTGATGATTTATGGTCCATAACGTATACTCAATCTATGATCTAGGTCTTGCTAATTTTAAATTATTATTAGATGATTGGTTGTATTGATTTTGCACTTGAAATCTTTACAAGTGCTAAGATGATGGACCTTGAGGATGTTAACATCAAGATAGAAGTTGGTCAATTTTTACAGACCTTAAGAATTCCAGATCTGTTCGAGGAAATGGAAGCATCATACCTACAAAGAAGAGATCTATATTATATGCATTTAGCTACTTTTCCTCAGTATGAAATCTTCGAGCCCTTTGCAGATTGGGAAATCAAGGATGGATACTGCAAGAAGAACAAGTTGAAAGACAATCTCAATGTGTAGAAAGAACTCTACAATATATTAAAATCTTTTCAACACCATGGGATTTTCAAAGCCCAGAAATATGAAATGCTATTGAGCCAAATCCCTTTTCATAGGTTTTTGCAAATCAGTTTTCAGAAAGTTCCTCATTTGCAAAAAATAAGGATGAAGTAAATAGAGTTTTGGGGTGGTTAAAAGAATTTCCCATGCAAAAGTTGGCTGAAAAAATTCATATTATAAAAAAATTGACCGAATCACAAGGGAAGCATCCTATTTGAAAGTTTTCAGTGAATCAAGAGGCATTAATCACAGTTGGAGTAGGTTCAGGAAGTTGGAATACAGATACTATATGTTTGATTAGTTTGTTATTATCAACCAGGGTATGCACTGTTAGCACCTAAATCTGCCTTAGGCTGAAAGAAGGCAAAATTTAGGGTAACCACAAACCACGCTCAGTTTGGAAGCTAGCCCTACCAGAACAGGAGAAGTCTCTCTCCGAGTCATGCTCAGTGAATAGATAAATGAAATGGTCTGAGATGACTTACTATGAAATATTGATCTTAGGCTCGTAAGTGAATATGGATACAAGAAACGATTTTTATGGATGACTGTGTTTCTGGGAAGGTATGGGACCAACAAACCACAATGAGCAGAGGATGAAATGAAAAGGTAGAGATTACTTCGTGAGGCAAGACAAGCGGAAAGTCTAGCAATTTAGTTTGAAGTAACACGGAATGGAGAGTTTGCTTAGGAGAGTGAAAAGGGCATAAGTACATGAATCCTTTTCAAAAAGAAGAAAGAACACTGAACATGAAATTTTCCCTCAGGAAGAGCAATAAAATTGAATTCTACCTGATCTAACTTAGAAAATTTCACTGGAAATGAATATGAAATGAACTATGAAACATAATGAAATACATATGAAACATAAGATACACATTTGCTACACTCACAACCACATGAATCTCATGAAACAGAGCCGCTGCCTTTCATTAATCTTCTGTCAAAATATACAATGAAGAAACAGAGTTTCTTTCCCACAGTCTCCTAGAAGTTACAAGCCAACCCACCCTTTGCAAATAGTTTGCATACAATATATAGAATGTGCCATGAAGAGATAGAATTCCCAAGGGTTGGGGAGTTACTCGAATCATTAAAAAATGGAGGTGGAAAGCCAACCATTAGCTATAGGTGCAGTGTTACAAACATGACAAATGGCTTGGGTGACTGTTTGCCTTCCTTTGCCACTTCGATAGAAGCCCATATGGAGTGAAAATACTTTAAATTCCACCTTTGGTGCCGAAAAAGTGAAGTGTAGATGAGAGGGCCCACTTATGAAAAGTTGCAAATCGAAATTTCGCGAAATAGAGGTAAATTGGGCCTTTTTTCCTATATGCGCTGTGCCATTTTCTATATGCACCATTCCATTTTGGGGCCCGTGTTGAGGCACTTTCTGGAGTCCAAAATGTGCCAAGTGTGCCTTTTGGAAAGCCTGTCTTGTCTACTTTCCAACCTAAGTGGAATTTTTGAATTTGGTGCGCATTTGCCCCTCCAAATCTTCATTCTCCCAAGACTGTTTCCTATGTGTCAAAATAGGGGCAGTGAGGCCATTTTTTGGGTGTTTTTGACCTCATAGAGACTCAAATAATGCCCAAATTTCTTGCCCAAGTGCCAGTAGTCATGATTTTTCATGCTAAATCCAAAAATGAAAACCATTTCTCATTTGGAGCTCCCAATCCTACGCGTCGCGCCAGTGGCGCAGCGCACAGGGAGGAAAAACATGTGTTTTGACCAAAAAATTACCATGTGACCAGAATTGCCCCAAATTTCTTGAAATTTGGGTTGGAGGTTCTCTAAGAGGCACTATGCTGGGCCACAAAATCTTCAGCCAAGATTCAAAGCTTATCTTTCTCTTTTGCCTCTTTTTCCTCTTTTGTTGCTTTGCTCAATTTTGCCTTCAAGCTCCTTATCCGGACCTTTGCACTCATGTTCCATGCCATGTAATGATAAACCATCCCCCTCAGTATGGCTTTTTCTCTGTCGGCCTTCTCCAGCAGTCTCTCCAGGTGGATGTTGATCCGCTCTAGCCAGGACTCATGGTCATTGTTGATCTCTTGCTCCAAGGTAGTGAGCTCGGTCCTCCTTTGTTGGCAGCTTGTCGATTCTCACGGATGCTTTGCAGCTCTATGAGGCCTTCTAGGTGCATGTACCTATATTGGAAAATCACTATGTCTCCATCTCATGCTCTGATGAATGCTCAAATGTTATGACTGATGTGTGTACTGTACTTAGGCTACCCTTTGATGATGGTGTGACGCTGGGTGCTTTTGTGATATCTGCCACCAAGGGGAATAATGAAAAAGGGAGTATTAGGAGGGGAGTAATGTGATGGGAATAGGGGTTATGGGGAGAATTTTGTTTAGGGATATGTATGGGGTTTGGGTATTTGATAGGATAGGGTTTTGGAGTTTTGACAAGGTAGGGTTTTTGGGTGTTATGTTGACAAATAAGAGGAGGGATAGGGGATAGGGTTTGGTAGTATTTTAGGGTAGGGATAATAGGAAAAATGAGAAAGGGAGGATAGGGAAAAATGGTAGGAAAATAGAACCTTTTCATCAATACCTCAATTATGCAACCCTAGCCAGCATGGTTTTGATGTTTTTTGATTGGTTGGTCTTATGAGTTTTGTGGCAATTGAACATAGCCAAGAACCACCATATCATCCATAAAATTTGATGAGCAGGCCATGATTTAGACCCTACCTAGAAATTTGGAGGAAAATTTCAATGAAATTTAGGCCTTTTAGCCCTGTGCGCCGTGCCTCCCATGTGCGCCGCACCAGTGTAAATTTACGCTGAAAAATTTCTCCTAGTGCACCGTGCTCCCTCTGTACGCCGCGCCTTTTTGCAGGAGCCTTTAGGAGGCCTTCCCGATGCCCAAATTGAGTGTAGGATAGCTCGTTGGAAAGGTAATTGATTCTAATTTCCAACTCAACCATAGTTTTTTAATTTCGAGTTCATTTGCCTTGTCAAAAATCAAATCTCCCAAGACTGGTCAAAATGTGCCAAATGAGGCTGCCTCAAGGCAGAGTACTATTGCAGTCAACGTTTGCAGGTGTTACTCAACTCCAAATTGTGCTTATGATAGCTAATTGGAAAGATATTTGTGTCTAGTTATCATTTTACTCATCAAGTAAGTCATTTGGCCAACCAAGCTAGGAGAAAACTCGATGTTCCCAAGGTCACTTCAGAGGTGTAACAATTCTCCCAAGGCAATTGTAGTTTTGACAGTTCTCTAAAACCATGACACTTGTTTAAAACATGAAGGAGGTTTTTATTCCTTGGTCTGGTGTGGACAAAAACATCTGTCGATTTTCCCAAATTCATCTTTGATTACTCAGAAACATGATTTGAGTGAAACCTATCCCGATGTGTGGGACAAGAGATTTGTCGAAATGAAGGGGATAGGGGGCTTCTAAATTCTTGAGAAAATTTTGGGAAGTGGGGAGGGATGTTAGAAAGTAGGGGAAAGTGGAATATCAGAAATTGAGTGAGGGGAAGGGATCCAAAAGGCAAAACAGAGGCCTAGCCTAGAAAATTACCAAGTTGTAGCAAGAAACTAGGGTTTGTGCGAAAATGAGGAATTTGGGGGATTTTAGTGATGGGAAGTGTTTAATAAGGTACATCATGGATAGGGGAAGGTGTATGAACATCAAGATGCAAATTTTTCCGATGATTTTACTATCCAAGAGAAATTAGCTTCAAAACCCTAGGAGAGGGAAATGAACCTTGCCTAGGCGCAACTGAAGCATGAACAAGGTATAAAATGACCCAGTGTAACTTGACATGATGATGAAAACCCTTTAAATGATGGTACACTTAGTTGAATGGTGACATGGAATGTCATTTGGACAACTTTGACAAGGGTAAAATCAAACCCTAGACCCAACGCCTAGTGACCAAATTTTGCTTGAAGACTCACTAAAATGACAAAATTTGACCTTGACCCCTTAAAATCACTTTGTAAGAGCATGTTTGATCACTAGAGAAAGGGTGCAAAGACTGACACTAACATTGGCTCCAATGGGGGATGGTAGCTCTAATTCCTTAGAGGTGCCAAGAACTGCAGATCTTTGGGTGAGCAAACAGTGCCTTCGTCCATTGGGCTATGGAGTCATTACATGGAAACTAACATTATGTAGACAGACTCTGACTGAAGACTCAAACTGAAAACCATAATAAAACTAGACATGACTAAATCCTAACTAACAAACTAGAAAGATGCTCATATTTGAGCTTATTCAGCAAACCTACCCTAATTACTCTTTCCACCACCTGGTCAAGTGAGATGGAACAACCAATGCAACTAGGTAAGCATTATGGCTGATATTTGATTTCTTCCCAAATGCTTTATGATGCGCAAGAAAAGGGAAGAATCGAAAGGAAACTCCCATGGAAACTTGGAATCAAGTTCACTGTTGACAAACTTGCAAAGCATGAATTGGTTGGATGACTTCAAGAATACTGCAAAAGGATCTTCATAAGCATCGTCATTGATTTCCATTAACACATTACTGCTCTGGTCCAATTAATATTCATAGCTGGATATTAAACTTTTCCTCACATCTGCACTATCTTTCTCTGATGATTGCAGCAAGCGGTCAAAAGGATCCTGAATTTCGTGAAGAACCAAACTCTGTTGTTGATTCCAAACAGAACCAAAGCCTCCTTTATCAATCTCCTCATATGACTGCAAACTTTGGTGTGGGCTATGAAATGAACAATCTGTTAAGCAAGACAATGAAGGTGACTCTTGAAACAGATGATTATCAACATTCTCTTTTGTCACATGGTTAGCTGATCAAGAAGAATTTTTACAGCAAACCAAGTCTAACACATGAGCAAAAGGATCATCAAAAACTTGAGGAGACTACTGCGATGTATCTATTGAAACTATATGACATCCTATTAGTTGTTCATCCTTTTCTTTAGAAACATTATGAAGACTCTGCCTTATAAACTGAAATTCTTCATAACACAAGGGTACAAAATCCTCTTGCATCATTAAATCATGTATTTCAACTGCCTCACCTTCATCTGTAATCTAACCTTGAATTGTGTTTGGTGGCTGCAAATCTGGTTCTGTATCCAAAATGATTTCATCAATCATTTCAGGGGAAGATTTCTTATTAATGATTTGCTCAAATTTTTTTCCATCTATCTCATCCTCAACATTAAAACTAAGTGATTTTTTATTTCCTACAAGCTTTTCATTTGCATATTTACTATGCAATTTACCCCGCAAAAAATGAAATGATTCAAAACGTAAAGGTAAGGAATCTTCTTGTATCATTTGATAATATAAGCCAACTTCTATGTCTTCATGTGCAACCTGACTATTAATGGCATTTAGGGGCTAGAACTCTGAATATAAGAAGTCTGGAACAAAGTTTTCATCACCCTCAAGAGGATCCAAATCAAGATTTGTCGATAGCTGATGTCTGATTGCATGGAAATTTTTTCTAATGAACTGACATGAATCAAAGCACAAAGGCAAAGATCCTTCACTTACTTCAAAATATGCTACACTTTCCTCATCATTTCCATAGCTGATATGCATCGTTTGATCACAGTACTCGACCTACTGTAAGCAAACTTCCTCATCCCACAAACTAGCTACTGATTTGTCTACAAGATTAGCCTCTGTTTGGAGAGCATAATCATCATCATCATATTGATCAAACTGAGGCAAATTGTCAGTATAAAACACGTCGTCAAGCATACATGTCATATCAACAGGTCTTTCTTCTCCAAGATGATCTACAAAACAATCCTTATGACTACTGAGATAAGAAACAAAATGTTTTGGATCAGCCACTTGTTCATGAACGTCATTTTCATCTTTTGCAGTCATTTTCCTCACCATCTCTTCTACTGCACTCACCAAAATGTCAAGATTTTCCTCTAAAGGTGTAGTTTTCTCTGGATCCATGTTTTTCATCTCTTCTTTTTTCAACCTTGCCCTTCTGATCAACAAATAAGCCTCTACATTTACTGCATTGTTCTGCATCTCTTCAAGTGTTGCAACATTCTTTTCTCTCAGCTGAAACTCCATTTCTAGATCAAAGGCACCCGAGTAGTGCAAGAGAGCAGATCGTGGAGGGGGTCTTATATCAACCGGCACTGAGTAATAAACTTGATTAAATCTAGCTAAAAATTGTTGTACTTTCTCCCCTGGCAGTCTTTTCAGCTGATTATACTCTTCTACGATAAGGAAATGGTTCTGCCCGATCCTCCACCTGTCAAGAAAAACTTTGATGAAATACTGTAAATCTGTGATGCTCACATTAGGCAGGGCTTTGAACCAAGTCTTGACTTTGCCTTGCAAAGAAAGAGAAAAAAGCCTTATACTGACATCTTCTTCATCAATTTCAAAAAGGTCTAGAAAAGTCTCAACATTCTGCACATGTTGCTCAGCATTGACATTCTTACATTCACCGTCAAATCTTGGCAAGTATAGATCATAGTTTTTGGGAAAAGCATGAAGAACAGAAGGTAAAACAAGAGGTTTTTACCTATCTGGGATTATAACAGCTATAGGAATATGTACACAAGCTATGGGATCAATTTTTTTTCTTTAGGCTCATCACTTTGTAGAGAATCATCATAAGATGTAGGAAAAGTAAGGAGGCCGGGATCAAAGGGAGAATCACTATTTACACTTTTTGAATAGATTGAGTGAAGATTTTGATCACCTTTATCATACAACAAGTTCTGAAAAACTTTTAGCGCAGCTTCAAGAACAATGAAGAAGTAATTTACAAGAAAGCAGAGTAGAACCTGAATACCATTCCAATTTGGATGCCCGAACTTTGTGTATGATCCTTCCATTTTCACAGAGAAAGAGTTAGTCCTCCAGTGGAGTCACCATGAAGCACTGATTGCTGGGCTCTTCAGTGAATGGAGTCGCCAAGTGAATGATTTCAACTGTCTTCTGTCTGATCGTTGTCCACCATCAACAATCAGCTCTGAACTTGAGATATTACTGGGACAAGAAAAATTTCAAGAAAACCATTTTGTCTCCCCAGCGGAGTTTCCACTATGTTAGCACCTAAATCCGCCTTATGCTGAAAGAAGGAAAAATTCAGGGTAACCACAAACCACGCTTAGTCTAGTAGCTAGCCCTACTAGAACAGGAGAGGGCTCTCTCCAAGTCACGCTCAGTGAATAGATAAATGAAACGGTCTAAGATGATTTACTATGAAATATTGATCTTAGGATAGTAAGTGAATATGGATATAAGAAGCGATTTTTATGGATGACTATGTTTCTGAGAAGGTATGGGACCAACAAATCGCAATGAGCAGAGGATGAAATACAAAGGCAGAGATTACTTCATGAGGCAAGACAGGCAGAAAGTCTAGCAATTTAGTTTGAAGTAACATGGAATGGAGAGTTTGCTTAGGAGAGTGAAAAGGGCATAAGTACATGAATCCTTTTCAACAAGAAGAAAGAACACTGAACATGAAATTTTCCCTCAGGCAGAGCAATAAAATTGAATTCTACCTTATCTAACTTAGAAAATTTCACTGGAAATGAATATGAAATGAACTATGAAACATAACAAGATACATATGAAACATAAGAGACACATTTGCTACACTCACAACCACATGAATCTCATGAAACAGAGCCACTGCCTTTCATTAAATCTCTGTAAAAAATACACAATAAATAAACAAAGTTTCTTTCCCACAGTCTCCTAGAAGTTACAAGCCAACCAACCCTTTGCAAATAGTTTGCATACAATATATAGAATGTGCCATGAAGAGATAGAACGCCCAAGGGTTGGGGAGTTACTTGAATCATTACAAAATGAAGTTGGAGAGCCAAACATCAATGACAGGTGCAGCGCCACAAACATGACAAATGGCTTGGGTGACCCTTTGCCTTCCTTTGCCACTTGGATAGATGCCCATTTGGAGTGAAAATACTTTAAATGCCACCTTTGGTGCCGAAAAAGTGAAGTGTAAATGAGAGGGCCCACTTATGAAAAGTCGCGAATCGAAATTTCGCGAAACAGAGGCAAATTGGGCCTTTTTTCCTATATGCGCTGCGCCCTTTTCTGTATGTGCCACGCCACTTTGAGGCCAATTTTGAGGCACTTTTAGGAGTCCAAAATGTGCCCAAGTGTGCTTGTTGGAAAGCCTGTCCTGTCTACTTTCCAACCCAAGTGGAATTTTTGAATTTGGAGCTCATTTCCCCCTCCAAATCTTCATTCTAGGTGTTTTTGACCTCCTGGAGACTCAAATCATGCCCAAATTTCTTGCCTGAGTGCTAGTAGTCATGATTTTGCATGCTGAATCCAAAAATGCAAACCATTCCTCATTTGGATATCCACCACCGGTGCGTATAAAGAAAAAACTTGTGTTTTGTGCCAAAAAATTTCCATGTGACCAAAATTGTCCCAAATTTCTCGATATTTGGGCTGGAGGTTCTCTAAGAGGCACTTTGCTGGGCCACAGAAGCTTCAGCCAAGATTCAAAGCCGATCTTGCTCTTTTGCCTCTTTTGTTGCTCTGCTCAATTTGGCCTTCAAGCTCCTTATTCGAGCCTTTGCGCTCATGTTCCGTGCCCTGTAATGACAAGCCATCCTCCTCATTATGGTTTTGTCTCTGTTGGCCTTCTCCAACAATTTCTCCAGGTGGACATTGACCCGATCTAGCCATGACTCACAGTCATTGTTGATCTCTTGCTCCAAGGTAGTGAGCTTGATCCTCCTTTGCTGGGCAGCATGTCGATTCTCATGAATGGTTTACAGCTCCATGATTGCCTGCTGGTCCTCAAGCTCCTTGTTCCTCTGCTCCAGATACTTGATGATCCATTGAGCCCTCTCCACATTGAGTATCAAGTCTTGGATCTCCGTGTCCTGCTCCTGAATGGTCATCCTAAGTTGGGCATTTTCTGTCTCTGCCTCATCATCCTGAATGAGGATGACATTGGTCTCCTGTACACCTGATGGCCCCTCATCATGCACAGGCTTCTTGACCTTGTCGAGTACCTATGTCGTTGATGCCGGAAGCGAGGCCCCTTCCACCCTGGGTGGAGATAACACTCGCTTTGTTGCTGCAAACAAGTGCCTACTTCCTCTCTGATATGTAACAAAAACTGACATGGTAGTGGTCTCATGGTGCTCATACTAATGAGAAGGACCACCCATCTCCTGCTCTAGCTCTGATAGTACCTGTGATGTGCTGATGAAGTCATGGGAGATGAAGTCCTCCCAAGAAATGCCCTATAATCCCAACTGATGATCTACCAAAATCCGGATAAGAGAAAAGTGGTACAGACTGTTAAGCTGCTGCTGAGGGGTCTTATGCAGCATGAATGTGTTCACCCTCTCTATGTTCCTGCATATGAAAAATGGGAGGTTCATCATCCTCACCCCGGTGAAGTGCATGAGTAACCAGATGTGATAGGCATATAGTCGAGAGAACCTCCCCTCACAGCTGAAGTATTTCATGATCAATCTCATGAGTGGAGCATTTTCATCTTTCAAGTATCTGAAGGGAAAGACTCTTGTGAGCTGACTCAAGAATCTGGCCTTGATGTAAGGCTCATATTGTTGCCTATCCACCTTTTTCTTCTTATGCCACTGTTATCCAACATTTGGTATACCTGTTGCCACTGATATAGCTTCGGGTGTCAATGTGAAAGTGACCCTGGCCAAGATAGACTGACCTCCATGTAGATGAAGCACAAATAGATGGGCCAACTCATGATGAGCTCTAACATTTGCCACCCTTTGAAAAAATTCAAAACATGCTAGGTGCTGGAAACATGACATGGCAAGAGGGCATGCTTGTAATTCACTGAGGGTAGTGGGTTCATCCCTGACATGTTTGCCACTCTTGTGATGTCTCCTGGGAGTCTGGTATTCTGAGGATGAGTCACTTTGTGTCTCCATCTCATACTCTGACGAATGATGTGATGTCATGACTGCAGTGTGTACTATGATTAGGATGCCCTTTGATGATGATATGAGGCTGGGTGCCTTTGTGATATCTGTCACCAAGGGGAACAATGAAGCAGGGATATTAGAAAGGGAGTAATGTAATGGGAATAGGGGTTATAGGGAGAAATTTGTTTAGGGATATGGGAGGATTTTGGGTATTTTTATAGGGTAGGGTTTGGGGTGTCATGTTGACCAAATAGTGGAGGGATATGGGGAGAGGGTTTGGTAGTAGTTTAGGGCACGGATTTTAGGAAAAATGAGAGAGGGAGGATGGGAAAAATGATAGGTGAGGGGAAAATGATGGGTGGAATGAAACCTTGGCACTAACAACACATTTTAACAACCCTAGCCATCATGGTTCTTGGTGATTTCTTATGGTTGATTTTATGCATTTGGTGGCATTCAAACATCGGTATAAACCATCATATCATTGATAAAATTTGATGAGCAAGTGATGTTATAAAGCCTACCTTTCAATTGGATGGGCTTCACAAAAACTTTGAAGTGATTTGGCACTTGTTCGGGCCCTTAGTCTATGTGCGCCATGTGCAAAGCCTAGTGTGCCATGCGCTGGGTATGCGCCGTGCCTGTGTAAAGTTTGAACTGTGGGCAGGCTCTATGTGCACCGCGCTCCTGGGTATATGTGCCGCGTTGCTTGAAACTGCCTCCAACTCCCTCAAACAATCACAATGCACATTCACACCCTTTGCAACGTTTCTCCAAGGCTTGGATTAGCTCAATGCCTTTGATTTTGATGAAAACTTGTATATATAGCTTTGGAAGTGATGGGTTAAATTTTTGCCTCCTCAAAAACCCATTTTTCTAATGTTATGTTTTGGCACTTTTTCACTGACTTTAAAACACACTGATTTTCACTTTCCCTTTGAAATTTTAGCTCAAATGATGAAATTTTCAGCACTCTTTGGAGGGATTGTATGACAGGAAATTTGGCCATGAAAACCATGACTGCATCTGAATAAATCAACCGATGACTTTTTTAAAACTTTTGTCATATATGACACCATTTGACTTTTCTTCAAAACAGAGTTTTGAATAAGAGTCGAAGTCTATCCACCTGACGATGAAGCTCTCTAAATCATAACTGTGTAAGGGCCTCACTCTGGCCTGCATGGCTTTACCAGACATGTTCAAAGACCAAATTGATGAATCCCTAGACCTAAACATCGAAAATGACTTTTGTCCTTTAAAGGACCAGACCTTGACTGTCATGGACTTTGATGATGATTGAGAAAAGACCTGAGCCAGCAGGAGCCAGATATGAGGGGGAATGACTAGCATGACTTTCTCCATTAGATTATGGCATGCCCCTAGCGGAATGGATTTGGGTGAATGGAGCGAGACACCTAAATATGAAATGCATAAAGAGTTTTGATCTCTGACAGAGGACTGACCATACCGACTCTAACATTGGCTCCAATGGGGGATGGTAGCTCCTTGGAGGTGCCAAGAACAGCAGATCTACGAAAGAGCTAGACAGTGCCTTCATCCATTGGGCTATGGAGTCATCATTTCGACAAATAATAGAGGACTCTGATTCATTTATGAAACTGAAATGAAAAAAAAAAACTAACTCAAACTTGACATTGAAATGACTTAAAGGCTAGCTTGACCAACTCTAACAAAATTGAAATAAAATGGTATTTACAGTGTCAGTGGAGGAAGCATTAATAACTTAGAAATGGTACCGCTTGAGCAACCGACCATTGATTGGCCCTCCTGGACAATATTTCTCGTTCATTTCCTCCAGAAGAAAGGAATTATGTCCCCGATATGCTGCAATCTTGAAAGGACCTTTCCAGAGGTTCTCGAACTTACCGTGCTTGCCTTTCTCCTCATCCTTGCATCCCACTTCAGCACCACATCATCCACCTGAAATTTGTCCACCTTTTCCTTTCTGTCATAAATCTTCTTGATTTTCTCCTGCAATTTGGATGTGTTCTTGAAAACTTCTTCTCTGGTCTACTGCGAGTGGACCATTTGAATCAATCTTCTCTGCATGGGATCTTCTTCACTGCTGGCCTCCTGAAGAAGTTTGACTACCGGGGTAGCGAGAGAGGTAGGAAATACTGTATCAACTCCATAAACAAGCTCAAACGGTGACGCACCTATGGATTTCTTCTGACTGACCCGATCTGCCCAAAGCGCATTTACCAACCTCTTGTGCCAGCTCTTCTTATTTATTTCCAGCAACTTCTTGATTATGTTGACCAATGATTTGTTCGAAGATTCCACCAATCCATTGCCTTGCGGATGATAGGCAGTTGAGTGACCCAAAATGATGTGATATTTATGACAAAACTCTACCATCCTTTTTGATTTGAAAGCTGTTGTGTTATCAGTGATTAGCTTATTCGGGCAACTAAAGCGAGACAAGATGTTATTTTCAAGGAATGAAATGATTACCGCATCTATAGCTTGTCTAGTGGGAAATGCTTCAATCCATTTCGTGAAATAATCTGTGGCCGTGAGGATCCATCTATGCTGTCCGGAAGAAGCGGGATGAATTTTGCCAATGAAATCCAATCCCCATTGCTGGAAAGGGGCACTCACCTCTATGGGCTTGAGTGGTAGACGCTGTAACTTCCGATTTCCTTCGAAAATCTGACACTTATGATAGCGCTTGACCATCTTATATACATCAGCAAACAATGTCGGCCAATAGACCCTGGTCTTAGAATTTTGTTTGCTGTCGACTTCCACAAAAGGTGACCACCACAGTCTCCTTGATGGCAGTCCTCCATGACGTTCTTCGCTTCCTTTTCCACCAAACAATTTAACAAGATGCCCCCGAGATCTTTCCAATATAGTGTAGAATTAAGAATGCAAAACTTGGTAGCCTTCAACTTGAGTGTTCTCGCTTTGTTTCTAGTCATGCCAGGCGGTGGTGACAAATTTTTAAGCACATATATGATATCTGAATACCATGGAGAAAGAGAAAACATTTCTGATACCTGAATTGACGATTCTTCCTCATTCTCATCGGACATAGCAGCGATCAGATTTATGTCCAAAGCATGCAAGTTTGATTCAGCCATTAACTTTGCCAATCCCTGTCCTTTCACTAGCTTTGTGGGCTTTATTTCCACATCATATTCTAGAAGGCTGCAATCCAGTTGCCTCTTCTTCCTTCCGGATCGGTCTACACTAAAACATATTTTACAGCAGCGTAAGGAACATAGGCCAGAATATGAGAATGTAGAATATACACCCGGAAATCTTTCAATGCCTTCACAAGTGCAAGGGCTTGCTTCTCAATGATGTTGTACTTTAAAGCTGCATCTATTATAGCTCTGTTGAAAAATGCAACGGGTCTTTCATGATCATCTCTCTTCTTCAATAACACCGTTGCCATATTATGCTCCGAAGCAAATGAGAATAATATGAAATCCTGAATGTAGTCCGGGCTGACTAGAACTGGAGCTGAGGAAAGAGCCAATTTGACCAAATTGAAAGATTTTACAGCCTCCTCCATCCATTTCACTTGGCTGTCCTTCTTAAGCATGTTCGCCATCTCTCTTAGGTGCTCAGCAAGATTGGGTACAAAGTGGCGTAAGAAATTCATCTTACCATTGAACGATTGTATCTCTTTTTTATTCCGGGGCATATCGATTTGCTGAATTTCTTGCACACGTGCTGGGTCAATACGGATGCCATCTTTTGAGATAATGTGCCTGAGTAGTTTGCCTTCTTCCATGGCGAACAAGCTCTTCTTTGGATTTAGTGACAAGCCATATTTTTTGCACTTTAGGAAGATAGTTTTAAGATGGTACATGTGCTCTTCATCAAATTTGGAAAAAACCGTCAAATCATCCAAATACACTACCAAAAAGACATCCTTCTCATTTACAAAAGCCAAGTCAATTGCACGTTGAAATGTGGCACCCACATTCTTCAAACCGAAAGGCATTTTAGCGTAATGAAATGTTCCCCATGGAGTGGTGAACGCTGTCTTGTCTCGGTCATCCTCATGGATAGAAACTTGGTTATATCTGGAATAACCATCAAGTAGTGACATACGAGATGCTCCCACTACTCGCTGAAGTATATGTTCCATTTTGCGCAATGGATAGTTGTCCTTCAATGAAACTTTGTTGAGATTTTGGAAATCAATGCATAAGCGAATCTCACTTGTCTTCTTCCTTACGGGCACCAAGTTAGAGATCCAATCTGAAAATCTGATTGGCACAATGATCCCTGATTTGTACAACTTGTTGATCTGATTTTCAATAGATGGTAGCAACTTTGGATTTAGCCTTCTCAACTTCTATCTGAATGGTTTTTGATTGGGCTTGATGGGTATAGTGTGCTAAATTATATTGGTGTCATATGTCTTTAAGTTGGAATAGTCCCAAGCAAACACATCCGCAAATGAAGACATCAAACTGATATATTTGTCCTTGATCTTTGGCGGTAATGCTTTGGACAATTTTACCAATTTAGCATTTGCAGCCATCCTAATATTGAACTCTTCCACACCCTTCTTTGTTGGCTGCAATGTTGGCTTGCGGGCTACATCATCTTGATCAAAGAGTTATTCTAGAGGTATCAAGCCTTTGGGAATAACGTTGTTCTTCAGTTGCAATACGTCCATTTCATTGATCTGCACCTCATTTGTACCATTACCTTTACCATCGTCATTTTATTCATCAATTGAGGTCTCTTTGAACTTGCCTTTGTTTTGCAGAAAATCATCAATCTCCTCATCATCTTGGAACACTTGCCAATATCTCTGATTGTTTGGAACGATTGGACAATGCTTGACATCGATTTCGAATTTGTTGCTAGATTTCATTGGGATTTTCAAACTACTTGTTGCCTTGGCAAGAGCATCAAAAATACTATTTTTCATACAAGGCACACATGTCAAGGTGTATTATGAAAATAATTCTAAAATGTCTAGGACTGCATTACGATAAGCCCGCATCCTAGGATGCTTTGCTTGATATTCACCTCTGACCTGCTTGATAACCAATTCGGAGTTGCCATATACTGAAATCCTCTTAGCATTTAGCTTTCTTTAAATCTTTAGGCCAACAATCAGAGCTTCATACTTAGCTTCATTATTTGAACACTCAAAAGCCAACATGTAAGAGTATACCCACACGTTACTAGGGACTTTGTTTGGGGCGGAGAAAGGACTGCATACACAAATTCAAATTCCAGCGCCAGCATTTCCCACTGCTCCATCGAAATCCATGGTCCACAAACCTTCTTCCTCCTCTTGCAAGTGCTGCAAATCTGTTTGTTGTGTGTTGTCTGCTTGCTGTCCATTATTTTTAGCTGATTGCCCAATGGTGTTCTGCTGTTCTTGTTCTTCTTTCTTCAAAACTTCTCTGAAATTTCCTGTTATTTTTGGAATCTCTTCTGCTTCTACTAATTGACTATCTATATCATTTAAACTATCTAAATACAAAACAAAATACTCTAAATCTGTATGTACATTGTTAATTGGATGATTTATTGGTTTCTCCTTGCTTGTGATCATGTACTTCATTTTTTGTTCCCGATACAATTTCCTCATTTTTCCAAACACTGGAATCGTTGCATAGGAGAAATCTAGCTGTAGTGTCCCTTTCAGTTTCGCTACCCAAGACCTAGAAAGAAGCATGCCAAACCTTGGAGGAATGTCTACTACCACAACATCCATCAAAACATTCTTCATTGGGAGCTGATCCAAACTCACAACCAAGTTTTTGATGAGACCTATACATCTTGCTCTGCTGGAATCAAACGAATAGAGATCATGATATTGCCGGGTGATGTCCAGACTAAGCTTATCCATGATTGCCTTGGGCATGAGATTGTGAGAAGCTCCGAAATCGAACATGGCGTTATGTAACATAAAATCATGCAACCTTAAACTGATGTAAAAAGGTGTCACATCACTATCAGGAGACTCACCATTTGATGCTGGCCCAAAAATCATTTCAGGTTGATCATCTTCGACATTCACGATGTCGGACATTGGGTCCAAATTCAACATTTTAGATACTTGTCCTTTATAACAGTTGTTCTTCAATATTTCAGTCAAGGGGATGGATATTTTCAATTTAGAAATCTCATTCGCTAAATTGAAAGTGGGGATCTTTTCTACCTCTTTGACTGGGATCTCTTTCTTTTCCCTTTCTTTCAATGCAACTTGCTGATGTGATTGTTCTGTTGATGTTGATTTGCTGCTCTCCGGATCAATCACCTCTTTTCCTTTCCTTTGTGTAACTGCTGAATCATTCTTTGACGCTTCAACATCCTTCTTTTTCTGAATGGGTTTGACCGGCACATCTCTGTTTCTAAGTGAATATCGCTACTGTTGGGTGGAAAAAGCATTCATGTAGCCTCTTTGGTATTCATCTGATTCTTCCTCCAGGACAGTGTCGCTTGCTAGAATGAAATCTACATCTTTGTGTGCCGCTGAACTCTCTGCATACTCCTCCTTTTCAGTGAGATAAATAGGTAAATCATCAGTAGTAAAGAGGTGATTTTCTTCGCCTATTACATTCCCGTCCTCATCTGATTCCGATCCATGCAGAAAATTTTGCTGCAAAAGTGTCTGTACTGGCTGTTGTGCAATCAGCTCTTGGGCTCGCTGATCTCTCTGTCTTATTCTATACTGTGGTTGTTGCTGCCCACGAAAGTTAGGATTTCTAGCTTGTGGCTCTGGTTTGTCAAGTTTCACTCTTTCAAGCATCTACTCTACCTTTCGAAGTAGCTGATCTACCAAGGAAAATTCTTCCTTTGCAGTGACCTTCTTCTCTGCTTTTTCTCTAGCTCTCTAGGTTAGCAGATTTGCTTCAACGCTGACCGCTATCTTCTGCATGTCTTCCATTGTGGCCGGTTCTCTTTCTCTCAATTGATAAGCCATGTCAGCATCAAAACCATCCGAAAACTTCAACATGGCTAGTCCCACAGGTGGCCTTACATTATCTGGAATTTCATTATAAACTATATTGAATCTAATGCAATAATCTTGGACCGACTCACCATCATTTCTCTTGATTTGCTCATATTTGACCAGAATTTGAAGAGGATTCTTTTTCACTTCCCAGCGGTTTAAAGATTGTCTTTGTAGGTCAGCCAAGGTAGTGATACGTGCAGCCGGCAAACCTCTGAACCATTTCCTCACTTCACCTGCAAATGTATATACAAAAAGTCTCATTTCCACATTCTCCGCGTCAATCTCATGAAGTTCATAGAAGTCTGCCATTCTGTCCACATGTTGCTGAGCAGTAATGCCATTAGGAGTGCCATAAAAAAATGGGATTTTTCTTTGGTGATCTGCGGGCATATCATCTAAAATTTGAGGCAAAACAAGAGGTGCAAAAAGGGCAGCCATCACTCTTGGCAGATTTTGCTCGGAGGTGTTGGAGGAGTGTGCACAGTTTTTAAGGGGCTAGCAATTAGAGTTTGAAGTTGAGCTACTATGTAGTTATCAATCGACTGGTTAGCCCTTTCCGTCTCCAAGTCTACAAGAAACTGTGGATTGTGGACAGTAGAGTCAACCTCTCTTTCGGACTTGGTTTCGAACAACGATAATTCAAACTCTAGCTCTTCAATATACTCAAAAATGTCCGGGCATGAATGGGATTTGAGCACGGGCGATATAGAGCTTTCTTGACGACGAATTATTGAAATCAAATTGGGATTTTTCGTAGATGTGTGAAGGGTCGGGATCGGGATTAGCTTTGGTGTATCTTCTAGAAGCCAGCGTGCTATTGAGAAAAATCAAAGGACACAACCAGCTTTACTCAGCCTATCAAATCCTAAACTTATCATCTGAAAACTTAGAATTATTAAGAAGCAAGGGGATTTATTTCGTCCCCAGTGGAGTCGCCACTATGTTAGCACCTAAATCCACCTTAGGCTGAAAGAAGGCAAAATTTAGGGTAACCACAAACCACGCCCAGTCTGGTAGCTAGCCCTACTAGAATAGGAGAGGGCTCTCTCCGAGTCACACTTAGTGAATAGATAAACGAAATGGCCTGAGATGACTTACAGTGAAATATTTATCTTAGGCTAGTAAGAGAATATGGATACAAGAAGTGATTTTTATGAATGACTATGTTTCTGGGATGGTATGGGACCAATGGACCTCAATGAACAGAGAACTTAATACAAAAGGCACAGATTATTTCGTGAGGCAAGATAGGCGGAAAGCCTAGCAATTTAGTTTGAAGCAACACGGAATGGAGAGATTTCTTAGGAGGGTGAAAAGGGCATGGACAACATGAATCCTTTTCAACAGAAGAATGAACACTGAACATGAAATTTTCCCATAGGCAAAGCAATAAAATTGAATTCTATCTTATCCAACTTAGAAAATTTCACTGGAAATGAATATGAAATGAGCTATGAAACATAACAAGATACATATGAAACATAAGAGACACATTTTATACACTCACAAGCACATGAATCTCATGAAACAGAGCGGTTTCCTTTCATTAAATCTCTGTAAAAAATATACAATGAAGAAACATAGTTTCTTTCCCACAGTCTCCTAGAAGTTACAAGCCAACCAACCCTTTGAAAATAGTTTGCATACAATATATAGAATGTGCCATGAAGAGATAGAACGCCCAAGGGTTGGGGAGTTACTCGAATCATTATAAAATGAAGGTGGAGAGCCAAATATCAGCTGCAGGTGCAGCGCCACAAACATGACAAATGGCTTGGGTGACCCTTTGCCTTCCTTTGCCACTTGGATAGATGCCCATCTGGAGTGAAAATACTTTAAATGCTACCTTTGGTACCAAAAAAGTGAAGTGTAGATGAGAGGGCCCACTTATGAAAAGTCGCGAATCGAAATTTCGCGAAACAGAGGCAAATTGGGTCTTTTTTCCTATATGCGCCGCGCCCTTTTCTGTACGCGCCGCGCCACTTTGAGGCCAGTTTTGAGGCACGTAAAGGAGTCTAAAATGTGCCCAAGTGTGCTTGTTGGAAATCCTATCTTTTCTACTTTCCATCCCAAGTGGAACTTTTTAATTTGGAGCTCATTTGCCCCCCCAAATCTTCATTCTCCCAAGACTACTTCCTGTGTGTCAAAATAGGGGCAGTGAGGCCATTTTTTGGGTGTTTTTGACCTCCTGGAGACTCAAATCATGCCCAAATTTCTTGCCCAAGTTCTAGTGGTCATGATTGGTCATGTTGAATCCAAAAATGCAAACCATTCCTCATTTGGAGCTCCCAATCCTACGCGTCGCGCCGGTGGCGCGGCGCGTATAGAGAAACACCCTGTGTTTTGTGCCAAAAAATTTCCATGTGACCAAAATTGTCCCAAATTGCTCGAAATTTGGTCTGGATGTTCTCTAGGAAGCACTATGCTGGGCCACATAATCTTCATCCAAGATTCGAAGCTGATCTTTCTCTTTTGCCTCTTTTGTTTCTCTCCTCAATTTGGCCTTCAAACTCCTTATTCGGGCCTTTGCTCTCATGTTCTGTGCCCTGTAATGACAAGCCATCCTCCTCAGTATGGTTTTGTCTCTTTTGGCCTTCTCCAGCAGTTTCTCCAGGTGGACATTGACCCGCTCTAGCCATGACTCACGGTCATTGTTGATCTCTTGCTCCAAGGTAGTGAGCTCGATCCTCCTTTGCTGGGTAGCTTGTCGATTCTCATGGATGCTTTGCAGCTCCATGATTGCCTACTGGTCCTCAAGCTACTTGTTCCTCTGCTCCAGATACTTGATGATCCATCGGGCGCTCTCCACATTGAGTATCAAGTCTTGGATCTCCGTGTCCTGCTCCTGAATGGTCATCCTAAGTTGGGCATTTTCTGCCTCTGCCTCATCATCCTGAATGAGGATGACATCGGTCTCCTGTACACCTGATGGCTCCTCATCATGCACATGATTCTTGCCCTTGTCCAGTACCTATGTCGTTGATGCTGGAAGTGAGGCCCCTTCCACCCTGGGTGGAGATAACACTCGCTTTGCTGCTGCAAACAAGTGCCTACTACCTCTCTGATATGTAACAAAAAATGGCATGGTAGTGGTCTCATGGTGCTCATACTGATGAGAAGGACCACCCATCTCCTGCTCTGGCTTTGATAGTACCTGTGATGTGCTGAAGAAGTCATGGGAGATGAAGTCCTCCCAAGCAATGCCCTGCAATCCCAACTAATGATCTACCAAAATCCAGATAAGAGCAAACACACTGTTAAGCTGCTACTGAGGGGTCTTATGCAGCATAAATGTGTTCATCCTCTCTATGTTCCTGCATATGAAAAACGGGAGGTTCATCATCCTCACCCTGGTGAAGTGCATGAGCAACCGGATGTGATAGGAATATAGTCGAGAGAACCTCCCCTCACAGTTGAAGTATTTCATGATCAATCTCATGAGTGGAGCATACTCATCTTTCAGGTATCTGAAGGGAAAGACTCTTGTGCCACTGTTCTCCAACATTTTTTATACCTGTTTCCACTGATATAGCTTCCGGTGTCAATGTGAAAGTGACCCCGACCAAGATAGACTGACCTCCATGTAGATGAAGCACAAATAGATGGGCCAACTCATGATGAGCTCTAACATTTGCCACCCTTTGAAAAAATTCAAAACATGCTAGGTGCTGGAAACATGACATGGGAAGAGGGCATGCTTGTAATTCAGTGAGGGTAGTGGGCTCATCCCTGACATGTTTGCAACTCTTGTGATGTCTCCTGGGTGTCCGCTCTTCTGAGGATGATTCACTTTGTGTCTCCATCTCATACTCTAATGAATGCTGTGATGTCATGACTGCAGTGTGTACTATGATTAGGCTACCCTTTGATGATGATGTGAGGCTGGGTGCCTTTGTGATATCTGTCACCAAGGGGAACAATGAAACAGGGATATTAGGAAGGGAGTAATGTAATGGGAATAGGGGTTATAGGGAGAAATTTGTTTAGGGATATGGGAGGAGTTTGGGTATTTTGATAGGGTAGGGTTTCGGGTTTTAACAAGGAAGGGTTTAGGGTGTCATGTTGACCAAATAGTGGAGCGATAGGGGAGAGGGTTTGGTAGTAGTTTAGGGCATGGATTTTAGGAAAAATGAGAGAGGGAGGATGGGAAAAATGATAGGTGAGGGGAAAATGATGGGTGGAATGAAACCTTGGCACTAACAACACATTTTAACAACCCTAGCCATCATGGTTCTTGGTGATTTCTTATGGTTGATTTTATGAATTTGGTGGCATTCAAACATCGGTATAAACCATCATATCATTGATAAAATTTGATGAGCAAGTGATGTTATAAAGCCTACCTTTCAATTGGATGGGCTTCACAAAAACTTTGAAGTGATTTGGCACTTGTTTGGGCCCTTAGTCTTTGTGCGCCGCGCGCAAAGCCCAGTGCGCATGCCCTGGGTATGCGCCACGCCTGTGTAAAGTTTGAACTTTGGGCAGGCTCTGTGTGCGCCGTGCTCCTAGGTATATGCGCCGCGCTGCTTGAAACCGCCTCCAACTCCCTCACACACTCACAATGCACACTCACACCCTTTGCAACGTTTCTCCAAGGCTTGGATTAGCTCAATTCCTTTGATTTTGATGAAAAATTGTATATATAGCTTTGGAAGTGATGGGTTAAATTTTTGCCTCCTCAAAAACCCATTTTTCTAATGTTATGTTTTGGCACTTTTTCACTGACTTTAAAA
>APFE031049105.1:31305-49084 GCA_000404065.3 Pinus taeda | reverse complement strand
AGCTGTCCCGATATTGACCTCTTCCACACCCTTCTCTGTTGGCTGCAATGTTGGCTTGCGGGCTACATCATCTTGATCAAAGAGTTCTTCTAGAGGTATCAAGCCTTTGGGAATAACGTTTTTCTTCAGCTGCAATATGTCCATTTCATTGATCTGCACCTCATCTGTACCATTACCTTTACCATTGTCATTTTATTCATCAATTGAGGTCTCTTTGAACTTGCCTTTTTTTTGCAGAAAATCATCAATCTCCTCATCATCTTGGAACACTTGCTAATATCTCTGATTGTCTGGAACGATTGGATGATGCTTGACATGGATTTCGAATTTGTTGCTAGAGTTCATTAGGATTTTCAAACTACTTGCTGCCTTGGCAAGAGCATCAGCAATACTATTTTGCATATGAGGCACACATGTCAAGGTGTATTCTGAAAATAATTTTAAAATGTCTAGGACTGCATTACAGTAAGCCTGCAGCCTAGGATGCTTTACTTGATATTCGCCTCTGACCTGCTTGATAACCAATTCGGAGTCGCCATATACTAAAATCCTCTTAGCATTCAACTTTCTTAGAATCTTTAGGCCAACAATTAGAGCTTCATACTCAGCTTCATTATTTGAACACTCAAAAGCCAACTTGTAAGAGCATACCCGCACGTTACTAGGGACTTTGTTTGGGGCGGAGAAAGGACTGCGTACCCAAATTCCAATTCCAGCGCCATCATTTCCCACTTCTCCATCGAAATCCATGGTCCACAAACCTTCTTCCTCCTATTGCAAGTGCTAGAAATCTGTTTGTTGTGCGTTGTATGCTTGATGTCCATTATTTTCAGCTGATTTCCCAACGATGTTTTGCTGTTCTTGTTCTTCTTTCTTCAAAACTTCTCTGAAATTTTCAGTTATTTTTGGAATCTCTTCTGCTTCTACTAACTGACTATCTATATCATTTAAACTATCTGAATACAAAACAAAAGACTCTAAATCTGTATGTACATAGTTAATTGGATGATTTATTGGTTTCTCCTTGCTTGTGATCATGTACTTCATTTTTTGTTCCCGTTACAATTTCTTTCATTTGCCAAACAATGGAATCGTTGCCATAGGAGAATCTAGCTGTAGTGTCCCTTTCAGTTTGCTACCCAAGACCGGAAAGAAGCATGCCAAACCTTGGAGGAATGTCTGCTACCACAAAAATCCATTCAAAACATTCTTCATTGGGAGCTGATCCAAACTCACAACCAAGTCTTTGATGAGACCTATACATCTTACTCTGCTGGAATCAAACGAATAGAGATCATGATATTGCCGGGTGATGTCCAGACCAAGCTTACCCATGATTGCCTTAGGCATGAGATTGTGAGAAGCTCCAGAATCAAACATGGCGTTATGTAAGACAAAATAATGCAACCTTAAACTGATGTAAAAAGGTGGCACATCACTATCAGGAGACTCACCATTTGATGGTGGCGCAAAAATCATTTCAGGTTGATCATCTTCGACATTCACGATGTCGGACATTGGGTCCAAATTCAACATTTTAGATACTTGTCCTTTATAACCGCTGTTCTTCAATATTTCAGTCAAGGGGATGGATATTTTCAATTTAGAAATCTCATTCTCTAAATTGAAAGCGGGGATCTTTTCTACCTCTTTGATTTGGATCTCTTTCCTTTCCTTTTCTTTCGATGCAACTCGCTGATGTGATTGTTCTACTGATGTTGATTTGTTGCTCTCCGGATCAGTCGCCTCCTTTCCTTTCCTTTGTGTAACTGCTGAATCATTCTTTGACGCTTCAACATCCTTCTTTTTCTGAATGGGTCTGACCGGCACATCTCTGTTTCTAAGTGAATATCGCTGCTGTTGGGTGGACAAAGCATTCATGTAGCCTCTTTGGTATTCATCTGATTCTTCCTCCAGGATGGTGTCGCTTGCTAGAATGAAATCTACGTCTTTGTGTGCCGCTGAACTCTCTGCATACTCCTCCTCTTTAGTGAGATAAATAGGCAAATCATCAGGAGTAAAGAGGTGATTTTCTTCGCCTATTACATTCTCGTCCTCATCTGATTCCGGTCCATGCACAAAATTTTGCTGCAAATGTGTCTGTACTGGCTGTTGTGCAATCGGCTCTTGGGCTCGCTGATCTCTCTGTCTTATTCTATACTGTGGTTGTTGCTGCCCACGAAAGTTAGGATTTCTAGCTTGTGGCTCTGGTTTTTCAAGTTTCACTCTTTCAAGCATCTTCTCTACCTTCTGAAGTAGCTGATCTACCGAGAAAGATTCTTCCTGTGCAGTGACCTTCTTCTCTGCTTTTTCTCTAGCTCTCTTGGTTAGCAGATTTGCTTCAACACTGACCGTTATCTTCTGCATGTCTTCCATTGTGGCCGGTTCTCTTTCTCTCAATTGATAAGCCATGTCAGCATCAAAACCATCCAGGAACTTCAACATGGCTAGTCCCATAGGTGGCCTTAGATTATCTGGAATTTCATTATAAACTGTATTGAATCTAAAGCAATAATCTTGGACCGACTCACCAACGTTTCTCTTGATTTGCTCATATTCGGCTAGAATTTGAAGAGGATTCATTTTCACTTCCCAGCAGTTTAAAAATTGTCTTTGTAGGTCAGCCAAGGTAGTGATACGTGCAGCTGACAAACCTTTGAACCATTTCCTCACTTCACCTGCAAATGTCTATACAAAAAGTCTCATTGCCACATTCTCCGCGTCAATCTCATGAAGTTAATAGAAGTCTGCCATTCTGTCCACATGTTGCTGAGCAGTAATGCCATTAGGAGTGCCATCAAAAAATGGGATTTTGCTTTGGTAATCTGCGGGCGTATCATCTAAAACTTGAGGCAAAACAAGAGGTGCAAAAAGGGCCGCCATCACTCTTGGCGGATTTGTCCTCGGAGGTGTTGGAGGAGTGTGCACAGTTTTGAAGGGGCTAGCAATTGGAGTTTGAAGCTGAGCTACTATGTAGTTATCAATCGACCGGTTAGCCCTTTCTGTCTCCAAGTCTACAAGAAACTGTGGATTGTGGACAGTAGAGTCAACCACTCTTTCGGACTTGGTTTCGAACAACGATAATTCAAACTGCTCATCAAACTCTAGTTCTTCAATATACTCAAAAATTTCTGGGCATGAATGGGATTTGAGCATGGGCGATATAGAGATTTCTTGATGACGAATTCTTGAAATCAAATTGGGATTTTTCGTAGATGTGCGGAGGGTCGGGATTGGGATTAGCTCTGGTGTATCTTTTAGAAGCCAGCGTGCTATTGAGAAAAATCAAAGGACACAACCAACTTTACTCAGCCTATCAAATCCTAAACTTATCATCCGAAAACTTAGAATTATTAAGAAGCAAGGGGATTGATTTCGTCCCCAGTGGAGTCGCCACTATGTTAGCACCTAAATGCGCCTTAGGCTGAAAGAAGGCAAAATTCAGGGTAACTACAAACCACGCTCAATCTGGTAGCTAGCCCTACCAGAACAGGAGAGGGCTCTCTCCGAGTCACACTCTGTGAATAGATAAACGAAATGGCCTGAGATGACTTACAGTGAAATATTTATCTTAGGCTAGTAAGTGAATATGGATACAAGAAGTGATTTTTATGAATGACTATGTTTCTGGGATGGTATGGGACCAATGGACCTCAATGAACATAAAACTTAATACAAAAGGCACAGATTATTTCGTGAGGCAAGATAGGCGGAAATCCTAGAAATTTAGTTTGAAGTAATGCGGAATGGAGAGATTGCTTAGGAGGGTGAAAAGATCATGGACAACATGAATCCTTTTCAACAGAAGAATGAACACTGAACATGAAATTTTCCCATAGGCAGAGCAATAAAATTGAATTCTACCTTATCCAACTTAGAAAATTTCACTGGAAATGAATATGAAATGAGCTATGAAACATAAAAAGATACATATGAAACAGAAGAGACACATTTGCTACACTCACAACCACATGAATCTCATGAAACAGAGCCACTGCCTTTCATTAAATCTCTGTAAAAAATATACGATAAAGAAACAAAGTTTCTTTCCCACAGTCTCCCAGAAGTTACAAGCCAACCAACCCTTTGCAAATAGTTTTCATACAATATATAGAATGTGCCATGAAGAGATAGAACGCCCAAGGGTTGGGGAGTTACTCGAATCATTACAAAATGAAGGTGGAGAGCCAAACATCAGCTACAGGTGCAGCGCCACAAACATTACAAATGGCTTGGGTGACCCTTTGCCTTCCTTTGCCACTTGGATAGATGCCCATTTGGAGTGAAAATACTTTAAATGCCGCCTTTGGTGCCGAAAAAGTTAAGTGTAGATAAGAAGGCCCACTTATGAAAAGTTGTGAATCGAAATTTCGCGAAACAGAGGCAAATTGGGCCTTTTTTCCTATATGTGCCACGCCAATTTGAGGCCAGTTTTGAGGCACTTGTAGGAGTCCAAAATGTTCCCAAGTGTTGTTTTTGGAAACCCTGTTCTGTCTATTTTCCAACTGAAGTGGAGTTTTTGAATTTGGAGCTCATTTGCCCCTCCAAATCTTCATTCTCCCAAGACTGCTTCCTGTGTGTCAAAATAGGGGTAGTGAGGCCATTGTTTGGGTGTTTTTGACCTCCTGGAGACTCAAATCATGCCCAAATTTCTTGCCCGAGTGCCAATGGTCGTGATTTTTCATGTTGAATCCAAGAATGAAAACCATTCCTCATTTGGAGCTCCCAATCCTACGCGTTGCACCGGTGGCGCGACGCGTATAGAGAAACAACCTGTGTTTTGTGCCAAAAAATTTCCATGTGACCAAAATTGTCCTAAATTTCTCAAAATTTGGGCTGGAGGTTCTCTAAGAGGCACTATGTTGGGCCACAAAAGCTTCATCCAAGGTTTGAAGCTGATCTTGCTCTTTTGCCTCTTTTGTTGCTCTGCTCAATTTGGCCTTCAAGCTCCTTATTCGAGCCTTTGCGCTCATGTTCCGTGCCATGTAATGACAAGCCATCCTCCTCAGTATGGTTTTGTCTCTGTTGGCCTTCTCCAACAGTTTCTCCAGGTGGACATTGACTCGCTCTAGCCATGACTCACGGTCATTGTTGGTCTCTTGCTCCAAGGTAGTGAGCTCGATCCTCCTTCGCTGGGCAGCTTGTCGATTCTCACGGATGCTTTGCAGCTCCATGATTGCCTGCTGGTCCTCAAGATGCTTGTTCCCCTGCTCTAGATACTTGATGATCCATCGGGCCCTCTCCACATTGAGTATCAAGTCTTGGATCTCTGTGTCCTGCTCTTGAATGGTCATCCTAAGTTGGGCATTTTCTGCCTCTGCCTCATCATCCTGAATGAGGATGACATCGATCTCCTATACACCTGATGGCCCCTCATCATGCACGGGCTTCTTGTCCTTGTCCAGTACCTGTGTCGTTGATGCCGGAAGTGAGGCCCCTTCCACCCTGGGTGGAGATAACACTCACTTTGCTACTGCAAACAAGTGCCTACTGCCTTTTTGATATGTAAGCAAAACTGGCATGGTAGTGGTCTCATGATGCTCATACTGATGAGAAGGACCACCCATCTCCTGCTCTGGCTCTGATAATACCTGTGATGTGCTGAAGAAGTCACGGGAGATGAAGTCCTCCCAAGTAATGCGCTGCAATCCCGACTGATGATCTACGAAAATTCGGATAAGAGCAAAGTGGTACACACTGTTAATCTGCTGCTGAGGGGTCTTATGCAACATGAATGTGTTCATCCTCTCTATGTTCCTGCATATGAAAAATGGGAGGTTCATCATCCTCATCCTGGTGAAGTGCATGAGCAACCAGATGTGATAGGCATATAGTTGGGAGAACCTCCCCTCACAGTTGAAGTATTTCATGATCAATCTCATGAGTGGAGCATACTCATCTTTCAAGTATCTGAAGGGAAAGACTCTTGTGAGCTGACTCAAGAATTTGGCCTTGATGTAAGGCTCATATTGTTGCCTATCCACATTTTTCTTCTTATGCCATTGTTCTCCAACATTTGGTATACCTGTTGCCATTGATATAGCTTCGGATGTCAATGTGAAAGTGACCCTGGCCAAGATAGACTGACCTCCATGTAGATGAAGCACAAATAGATGGGCCGACTCATGATGAACTCTAACATTTGCCACCCTTTGAAAAAATTCAAAACATGCTAGGTGCTGGAAACATGACATGGCAAGAGGGCATGCTTGTAATTCAGTGAGGGTAGTGGGCTCATCCCTGACATGTTTGCCACTCTTGAGATGTCTCCTGGGAGTATGCTCTTCTGAGGATGAGTCACTTTGTGTCTCCATCTCATACTCCGACGAATGCTGTGATGTCATGACTGCAGTGTGTACTATGATTAGGCTGCCCTTTGATGATGATGTGAGGTTGGGTGCCTTTGTGATATCTATCACCAAGGGGAACAATAAAACAAGGATATTAGGAAGGGAGTAATGTAATGGGAATAGGGGTTATAGGGAGAAATTTGTTTAGGGATATGGGAGGAGTTTGGGTATTTTGATAGGGTAGGGTTTGGGGTGTCATGTTGACCAAATAGTGGAGGGATAGGGGAGAGGTTTTGGTAGTAATTTAGGGTAGGGATATTAGGAAAAATGAGAAAGGGAGGATAGGAAAAATGGTAGGTGAGGGGGAAAATCATGGGTGGAATGAAACCGTGGCACAATCAACAAACTCTAGCAACCTAGCCATCATGGTTCTTGGTGATTTCTTATGGTTGATTTTATGCATTTGGTGGCATTCAAACATCTCTATAAGCACCATATCATTGACAAAATTTGATGAGAAAGTGATGTTATAAGGCCTACCTCTCAATTTGATAGGCTTCACCAAAATTTGGAAGTGATTGGGCACTTGTTTCAGCCCTTTGTCTGTGTGCGCCGCGCGCAAAGCCCAGTGCGTCGCGCCCTGGGTATGCGCCACACCTTGGAATGTTTGAACTGCGGGTAGGCTCTATGTGTGTCATGCCCTCTGTGTGCACTATGCCCCTAAGTATATGCACCATGCTCCTTGGAACTGCCTCCAACTCACTCAAACACGCACGATGCACACTTTGCTCTCCTAATCACTTTGCAATGTTTCTTTATGAACTTGATTTGCACAATTACCTTGTTTGCTTGTGGAAACCTTGTGGAATGAAGAATTTTCAATTCTGGAGGAATATTTCAGTCAACTTTAGGCCTTTTAGCCCTGTGCGCCACGCCTCCCTGGTGCGTCGCGCCAGTGTAAATTTACACTGGAAAATCTCCCTCTATGCGCCGCGCTCCCTCTGTGCATCATGCCTTTTTACAGGAGCCTTTTGGAGGCCTTTGTGGTGTACAAATTGGATTCAGAATAGCTTGTTGAAAAGGTATTTGAGTCTAATTTCCAACCCAACTATAATTTTTCAATTTGGAGTTCATTTACCTTGTCAAAAATCAAATCTCCCAAGATTGGTCAAAATGTGCTCAGTGAGGCTGCCTCAAGCCAGAGTGCTGTTGTAGTCAATGTTTGAAGGTGTTCCTCAACTCAAAATTGAGGTCATGATAGCTCATTGGAAATATATTTGTGTCTAGTTATCATTTGACTCATCATACAAGTCATTTGGCCAACCAAGCTAGGAGAAAGCTTAACTTTCCCAAGGTCACTTCAGAGGTGTATCAATTCTCCCAAGGCAATTGTACTTTTGACATTTCTATAAAACCATGACACCTATGTAACAAGTGAAGGATGGTTTTCTTCCTTGGTATATTATGGACAAAAACCTCTCTCATTTTTCCCAAATTCATCTTTTATTGCTCAGAAACATCATTTGAGTGAAACATATCTCGATGTGTGAGACAAGGGATTTGCCGAAATGAAGCGAAATGAAGGGGATAGGGGGCTTCTAAATTCTTGAGAAAACTTAAGGAAGTGGGGAGGGATGTTAGAAAGTATGGGAAAGTGGAGTCTCAAAAATTGAGTGAGGGGAAGGGGTCCAAAAAGGCAAAACACAGGCCTAGCCCAGAAAATTGGCAAGTTGTAGCAAGAAACTAGGGTTTGTGCGAAAATGAGGAATTTGGCGGATTTTAGTGATGGGAAGTGTTTAATAAGGTACATTATGGATATGGGAAGATATATGAACATTATGATACAATTTTTTCTGATGATTTGACCATCCAAGAGAACTTAGTTTCAAAACCCTAGGAGAGGGAAATGAACCTTGCCTAGGTGCAATTGAAGCATGAACAAGGTGTAAAATGACCCAGTGGAACTTGACATGATGATGAAAACCCTTTGGATGATGGTACACTCAGTTGAATGGTGACATGGAACATGATTTGGACAACTTTGACAAGAGTAAAATCAAACCCTAGACCTAATGCCTAGTGACCAAATTTTGCTTGAAGACTCACTGAAATGACAAAATTTGACTTTGACACCTTAAAATCACTTTGTAAGAGCATGTTTGATCACTGGAGGAAGGCTGCAAAGACTGACACTAACAATTGTGACTAAATTAGCTATTTATGTTAGTCGTTTTTAGTTCGGTCACTTAAGATTGCTCATTTTTGGTAGTTATTTCACTTGGAAAAATTGTGGCGACTAACTTTTTTAGTCACCTAGTCACTAATTTCTCATTTTCTACTAGTATTTGTTCAACCAGGGCTTCCATGAACTAATAACTCAAACTAATCTAAGAAAACATGAGAACCAACCAAGGACAAAAAACGAAATTAAACCCACAATCCCCATGGTTATCTAGGAAATGGAAAAGCTAGGAAATCCACTGTTAATCGAGGAAATCATCCATGTCAATGACAAATCACAACCAAGAAACCACATACATGTGCCACGCATGCCAAAAATAGTGAAGGAAACATACTTGCAACTTGGTACCTACAATAAATTTTGATGTAGTTGTTGATCTTGATGCCCTCTTGTGCTTTCCTTCTATTCCTTTTCCTTCTTGCTCGAAAAATCTAAGTATGCCACAACCACCAGGAGTGCTCCAAGAAAACTATAAGTTTCTAAGAGTATGAGAGAGAGAGTGAATAATTATAGAGCTCCAAAACTAAACTAACAAAAGGTTACCAATTTATCCTCATAATACTTTTTATGAATAAGGCCTCTATTTTCCTCATTTTCCATTATTCTCCTTCATTTTCCTCCTCACATGTGACCTGTGACCTTTCACCTCCTTTTTCTCCTAATTTCCATTATTTTCGTAAATAATTGTGCCAAAAATGGCACTTTGCCTTTCCAAGACTACGACTTGTCATAAAGTCAGATTTTGTGTTGCATTAGATGGCCTAGGAATCCTTGCTGCTAAATGTTAGGATGTATGGTAAATCCAATAGGTGGTTTGCTCTTTATTGAGCCTAGTAATCTTGGGTTTGGGATATGCAGTAAAGTCTAGAGAGTGGGTCTTGGTTTAGGGCCTAGTGATTTGGGTTTGGATTGCAGTAAACCTCGAGAGACTAGGACACAAGAAATCCCTCATGATGTAGGTGGAGAAATCTAGTGGCATCCATGCTTACTTGGCCTAGTGATCGAGCAGAGATTACGATAAAGCCTTTTATGATGTGTTCATTGTGTTGGCCTAGTGATTTGGGATGGATTACGGTAAAGCCTACTTTCTATTGATGAGGGTGAGGTTGCTTAGCCTAGTTGGTTCTTTTGGTTTGAGTCCCACATTCATGCTTGGAATATGGCATGAGGGTGAATGGCTAAAAATAAATTTGGCTCAGCCATTCTATGGTCAGGTGGAACACGGAAGTCCCGTCCCGGGTTTGGTTTCTTCATCATTAATGAAAGATCATTTTTCCTTATATTTCTATGATCATTTTGATGGATTAGATGTGGTCTATATGGTTGTACTTTCATGAGTATTTCTGTTGTTATTATGTTCGTTATATGGGTGTTTTATGACAAAATCTATGTATGGATCTCAGCATGTTTTTACTTGTAAATGAATGGATAATGCATCTATGGTCTAATAGATGGTAATGCAACAAATGGAATGAAGAAAAATGGTTCTTAGTGATTCTCAGATAAGTACAAGATCCATATGTTTAATTATGTTGGTTACACCTGTAGATTTCATGCTTGGGACATGTTTGACGAAATGCGTGTCATGGCTAGTAGGGGTATGATTAAGGTCTTGTTTAACTTATTTCTTTTGCATCATTGTTTGCCTGTTTTTTCTTGCTCCCAAGTTATCTTTCCATTCTGAGCAGTGACCTTGGATCTGGGCCTGAAAAAGTGGCTCAAATCCCAGGGACGCTGGCATAGAACTAGCAAAATGAGTCTTTGGATGCTGGAAGGCAAGCTTGTGAGAGTGAATCTGGGTTTCTAGATGTTTTCATGCCTATAGAATTAGAGCAATTGAGTCTTAAGTTTGTCAAAACTTTAGTAGAACCCATGAGAAAGTGACTAGAAGTGTTGGATTAGTTCTTGATGTTCATGAAGTTGATGTTGGCAATCTGTGTGTTATGTTTATGTCAATTTCACTTCCTTAAGGTCACATAGGAAGTCAAATCTAATCACAGTAGCCGCTCATTGCATTTTTACCCTGGTTGGCATGGTTACTTGGGTAGATGTGGGAGGAAGGTGTTAGTCAACTTTATTAAGGTCACATAGGAGTTTGAATCTAATCATAGTAGCCTCTCATCACATGTTTACCTCAATTGGCTGGTTACTTGGATAGATGTGGGAAGAGGGTGCTACAATTCAAAAAATGTTGAGCAATTGATGTTTCTATTTCATCTAGAAATAGTCATTTGGAAACCATATTGGGGACATAAAGTGATCACTCTATTTTATTTTGATTTCCTTGTTGTTGGTTTCTTTTTTTTCTCTTTCTTCTATGTTTGGCTTGTATATTTTTGTTAGTTTTATATTTTTGGTTTTGGTTTGCTTCCTCTTCTTATATTTTTTTCCTCTAATCCATCATGGATGTTACGAAAAGGGTTTCCCCATTTCTGAAAAATATTGAGCAGGAGGACATCCATGTATCATTATTAGTGCCTGCAAAGAATTAGCAAGAAATATTTTTAACGAAGGTCAATTGTTTGTTCTTTTAGTTTTACTTGCGAGGTATCTTTACGATATATTGCCTCTATTAGAATGAGTTTATTAAATTTGCACATATTATATAATAAATGAATTGTCTAGCCCTTTATCAACCTACCCTATTCTGAAATTTCAATAATCAAAATAGTATTCCAACATTCTTGTTTAATTGCATGTTAGATATTGGTAAGACTAGTGAAGAAATTGAAAGGTCTTGAGATCCAATATCAAGATACATTGAAATCATTGATTCTTAATTTAGAGAGAGGCTACCTAGAATCTAGGCTAATTAAATCAACTTTTTCCAGTAAATGCATACACACCCTTATCAATATCGATCTTCTTCTCATCAAGCATTTGAAACTCCTTTCTAATCACGAAGACTTAGAGGGAAATATATTTAATTCGATTCATTATTATTTGTTAAAAGATGAAAGGAAGATATTAAATACCTTAAAATAACTCTTAAAATAAGTCCAACTCTACATTTTTACATCCTATACCTATGTTTAATATACCACCATCTAAGATGGTTTCACCTCCTCTTGGTAGTGTGTATTAAAGACATGTCATCTTGACTACCATCCCCAATAAAGTTATTCAAAAATATGGTTTGTTAAAATTTGAAGAAGTTATGAATGAAACTCCATTGCATTACCCTCTCTTATAGAATAACCCTATCTATTCCTCCTTTACCTATGTTTAAGGATTATCTAGCCAAGCTTTTAGGTAATATTACCTGTAATATGGAAGAGAATTCAAGTAGCTTTTATAATTCTTATAATAACATAGGAGCTAATGCCAATGATGTATGGATGAGGATATTTATAAATACATTGGAAGGGAGGATTTCCTATGATTTCTTTTATTTATGTCGTAAATATTTTCCCACGTGGGATGAGATTTATTATTTCTTTAAATCAACATAGAAACATATCCTTATTGACTCGTTAATGTTAGAAACCAAGCTAATACCAAGAATGGTGGTGAATTAGTATTGTAGGAATTTTACAAATTTATTTTTGTTGCACAAGATATTGGGACACCAACTAATACTTCAACAATAATTTGGATGACCATAGTAAGAATAAACATAACATAATATATTACGCATAGATTCTTTAGAAAAATCCTTCAATAACTTCACAAGGGAATTTACTACTTGTTACAAACTCGACGGGTGGGTCTTCAGTCAAGCTCAAAATTAAATACCTTTGCACATGCGAGGCCGATTCCATCCAGCCCGGAAACCTTTGCACGCCTCCATTACTTTTGGGAGGCATCCCCATAGAAAGCTGTCTCCTGGACTTTCCCTTCGCTCCGTAGTCCTGACGAGCTGTGCCTACCACGGGGGCATGACAAGAGTGTTAAGAATTTCTGCGACTCAGGGACAGTCTAGTAGACAGTTATGGTTAGCGCAGCTCCCAAGGTATTAGGTCAGGCGCGATCTCAACCGTGCTCAGGCCCTGAATGGGAAGGGCCTCTTCGCCGCTCCACCAATTGTTGCAAGCAAGAACGTCGAGCTATAGCTTAGAAGGAGAACCTACTCTTATATCAACTACAGAAGGGAAGCTAGCTACAACCCTACTTTATACTTACACGATCAAGGAGAACACCCTAGTATCTAACCACAACTAAAGAGTACCAAACCTTGTTAATTCACACTACTACTTGCATGACCTCAATGATTCATATTTCATAATATTTTCATAATCATACCATGAAGCTATTCCTTTTTACAAAAAAATTGATTTTCCACTTCAAACACTCACCAAAACCACCATTAAAAAATCTTCAATAATATATGATCATTAGAAGAATCACCAAACATGTCAACAACATCAATCAATGAATCTCACCAACGTCTATGAACACACTCATTAAATTTTGATTTTAAAGAATTTGGACTAATATTATTAGTTCTTTTAACCTTAGTTAACTTGTAACTTGATTCTCACATCAATATTTTATGTTTTCCTTTTTCTTGATTCTATCAATTCATCTATATATTCTCTCTAAGTTTCAAACTCTTCTTACCTATTTTGCAAGAAAAACTAAGCTTGAATAAATTTATCTATTTTGGATTTTTTATGGAATTTACGTGGGACATTCTAAAGTTTCCACATTTCCAAGATCGGCCAAACTGTCAAATAAATTACAATTACGTCCACAACCACTAAACTTTCTACCAACTAATTTATACCTTTTATATAAAATCTTAGTGTTGCACTTTATTTGGCATAAATTGTTGGAATACATAATTATTGAGGGAGGGGTGAATCAGTAATAATGAGATTCTTTCAAATTTTAAGTCTTTGACTATTTCACTACGACCAATTACTTCTGATAACTTTCATACATAATACAAATTACCAACAAGATAACACATTCAAATGTACATAGAAAATTACATGAACAACATACACATATTGACACAATTATTTTTACATGGAAACGCAAAGGGAGAAAACCACCAATCTATTTGTTGTTATGATGTGAATTAAAAACCTACTTACATACATCCATTTTTTGTGAGCACCCATTCACAGGGGGCACCAACCCCCTTAAGATAGAAATGCACTACTTGCCAAGAGGCACTCACCTCTTAAGAATTCAAACCACTACCTGTTGTAGTCGTTGTTCTACCTTTCACACAATTTTCAAACTGAAAACAACAGAAAATACATATATAGATAAATACAATTTCATTTCATTGTAGTATCATACTTCTTCTCTCAGCCCTCTACTATTCCAAAATATCTCTCAGCCTCACACAATAAAACCAACCCACTTTGCCCCTTTTCTCTGTAGCATAGGCACACACAAACTCTTTCTACAACACAAGCACACTTTTCCTCTCCTCGGAAACACTCATATACACATATATCCACACTTCTCACTACAAACAATAAAACTTCCTCACATTGCTCTACTGCAATCCTGGTTTTTTTTCACTATCATATAGTGAATGATGTAGTCTTTGTCAGCCATCACTTTTCCATTCACACTATCAAAGTGTATCTCTACATGGCTTCTCCAACTTGTTGTTTCATCTCCTTTGCTCGAATTATGCCTCTACAACATTAATCAATTTGGATAATTGGTCACTATGTGATTCTCCATGCTGAAAATTAAATCTCACTTAGTCTGTAATACCATAAGGTTCTTCCATGCTTATTAATTTCTTAGACAACTTGAAATGAACTTCAGCATGACTTATATGAACTGTAATCAAACCTCTAGATCTTGAGGCTCTATTCTTCATTCAATTCAATGTAGCATGCATGTGATATCAGAGGTGGCTTACTTACACTCAAGACAAACGTAATAATTTTCTCTGAAAATCATGGTCCTCGTCACCCTTCACTCAATGATCTTGACATTTTCTACTTATTCCAATGACCAAGTATTTTGCCCATATTTACTCTTAGTTATCGACTCATCCATCCTTCATACACCTCTATTCTTCAATCTCGGAGCCCCACATATCGTAACTTTATTAAGGCATGATACTATGAAATCGTGATATTCTGATATTTCCCTTTAGCCCCTTATGATTCACCTTTTATTGTTTTTCCACCATAGGATCAGGTGTTGTCAGCGATGACATATAACTTAGGTGCTAAGCCCTATAGGATCCTTCCACGGGCCTATCTCCTTATGTTATTGTTCTACACCCTTGGTTCTTTGGGCTCCACGACCAAGTGTCAACAACATCTATTTCTCCCTATATCAAAGATTTCTCAAATTTCAATTAGAGAGGAATTTTTAAAACTTCAACCTCCAAAATATACTTCTCATGTGGCATATACATAGCACTTAGGTGCTAACCCTTATTCTACACACTTGGTTATTTGTTCTTCTCCACCAAATGCCAATGACATCGAAACTCCATGTATCATCACTTTCTCAAAAAATGCAATTACGAATGAGCTATGAAATATATGATCTATGATATACTTCTGGGGTGACATCATGCTCATGTCATCAAATGCACAGACATCCCCTTAGTAGTGACATGTGTCACCAAGATTTTCCCCATTAGGCCACTCAATAATTCTTACAACCATGTGATATTGATGTCATCTGCCACTATCAGCTCATGTGGGCCAACCAACTGTTGGCATGTGTCCTATCAGAGGAGATAGAAAGGGTCCCTTGACCATTGGTTTTGAAAATGATTTCCTTCGTAAATACCTACTCCCCACAAACCTTGGTGCTTTTAAAAAAGGATTCATTAATAAAGAGTTATGAAATTCTAAAATTCTAAAGTTCCAAACCTCTAAGGTTCCAATCTAATGACCTTATGACATCCTAAGATAAGAAGTTATAAGGTTCTAAGGTTCTAAAGTTCCAAACCTCTGAGGTTCTGATATGCCGAACTTCCGACATCTTGAGGTAAGAAGTTACAATTTTCTAAAATTCAGCTTGCTTCCCAGTTTTGAAATTTGGCCTGCTTCCCTATTTCAAAATTTTGCTTTCTTTCTAGGTTCCGACATTTGTCCTGCTTCCCTATTTTGAAATTCAAAAATTTAGCGTGCTCCTAAGGACTTCAAGACCCTTACCTCTGATATCAATAAATTTTTCTCCTAATATCCATTTAAGGACTTCCACGTATCGTTGGAAATATTTTTAAAATAAATTTCCAGTGGAGAAGGTCCAATGTAGTCCTTGAGCCCATTTTCTAGTTGAAACATGGCTACAAACTCTCTACCTAGAATATTCTTCTTCCAACCTTAATTCTAGTCTATTTGACATCAATTCCAACATATCATGTGCCACCAATCAATCAGACAATGTCAATTGTCCAATAGTATGCCACTTTGGCATTGATGGAAACAACATAAGCTCCCCCCTGAAAATAGGCATGGTAATTTTCATTGTTGTTCTTCTCTAATGCACCAATAACCTTCACCACCTTTTGCATAAATGGCAAATGATTCTCTTGGAAAATTCCCCTAAACCACTGCAACCAACTCTTACATTTATCCGACATGCTAAGTAGCTCCCAATACATGTTATAATTGAGTCATTTGGGAGGAGAAGTCACAACTCCTATCTACTGCCTGAGATACTGAAAGGCTTCTCTTGCCAGTTCCTTAGTAAATATGTCTACAAGTTGGTCTTTAGTGGCCACATTCATGTCAAACAACACTAGCTACAACCTGCTCTCTTAAGAAATGGAACTTGATAGGGATGTGTTTGGTCCTTAAATGCATGATACGATTCCTATAGGCATTCAACTTAAACTCTCTTTTCTAGCATACCATATTCCATAATCAGTTGTTCCTTGAAGATATTTGAAAATACTTTTCACAATGATGACATGAATTTCATGAGGGAAAGCTTGAAATTTGGATACAAAACCCACTTCTAACATGATGTATGGTATTGAAGTTGTGAGGTACAACAAGATTCTTATCATTGATCTGTACTCAATGTAATTTACTAGTAGTGTCTCATCTTCTTTTCACAATTTGCAACTTGTAGGAATAAGTGTTCTAATTGGTTTGAAATCTTCTACCCCAAGCTTCTTTAGAGTTTCTCGTAGATACTTGGATTTGGGATAAATACCAGATTTTTTGACTAAGAAATTTTCAATCCTAAGAAGAAGGACAATTCTGTGATCATGGAAATCTCAAATTCTATCTCCATACATTTTTCAAATTGATGCCCCAATTTTTCCTGGTTGCTACCAAAGATTATGTTGTCCATAAATACTACTACAATTAGTAGATGATGATCTTCATACATTAGGTATAGATTGGTCTTTATAGTACCTTTCTTAAAGTCTTGTTGTTGAAGGCATCGATCCATTCTTGCATATCAAGCTTTGGGAGCCTATTTGAGTCCATATAACGCCTTTTCATTTTGCACACAAACTCTTCTTTTTTAGTGAGCTTGCATCCCTCTTGTTGCTCAATATAAAAATATTCTTCCAGATGTCCACTTAGAATGAATACTTCACATCCATATTATATACCTTGATTTTCTTATGACTAGCAAAGGTAAGAAACATTCTAGTAGCTTTTAGCCTAGCTACTGGTGGAAAGGTTTCCTTCAATTCTAACCCCTTTATGAGGGCATACCCTTTGCAGAACAAATGAGCGTTGTTCCTAATTACTTGGGCCTATTCATTTAGCTTATTTTTGAAGACCCATTTTTTACCTATGACATTTTTCTCTTTGGGTCTTGGAAAAAGCTCCCAAGTGTCATTCTTCTCAATTTGGTCAAGTTCTTCATTCATAGCTCTCACCCAAAACCTATCCTCACTTGCCTAGATGATATTTTTAAGCTCAACGTGAGATAACAGAGCAATATTTCCACAACCTGAACTTCCAACCAATTTCCTCCCAGTCTATACACTAAGTCTTTGATCTCCAGGAATTTTACTCTCAGTATGTTCTTTCTATACATACCTGGAAGGTGTTTTCGACTTTTGAGTTGCGCTCATTTCCACATATTCATTATCTGAATTTGTTTCATCTTGATTTCAGGGACTGATGTCTAAACTCTCTTCTCCAAATGAGTTCATTTTTCCTTTGGATGACTCAAGTTGTGAAGCAATTTCATCAACTACTATATCAATGCAATCCTCAACCCTCTTTGTCTATTTTTTGTAACACTTGTATCCTTTACCTTTTCTTTTTGATAAACGAACTTCTCATTGTCGGAGTTGTACATACCTTCTTCAACACGTTGTAGCTATTATTTTAGCTTCTTA
>APFE031049105.1:0-27405 GCA_000404065.3 Pinus taeda | reverse complement strand
GTGAAGAGATGAGGAATAAATGTTCATCGGGAAAACTTTCCTCATAAACCGTATCCTCTCCACAAGGCAACTCAGAAATTAGCTCAACGAAAACCATGGATTTCTTAGACTTGGCTGACAAGAACTCAAGATCGAATTCTTGCAAGATGACTATCCATCTATTATATTTTCCCCCGATCACTCGCCTACCGAGGACAAATTGAAATGGATTGACTGCCGCTAAGACAGAATTTTTGCGTAGAAAGATATAATTACGGAGCCGCTGGACAACATGGATGGCTGCCAAGGCCAACTTCTCAACCGGAGAATGGCGAAGTTCCGGACCTATTAAGCCTTGGCTCAAATAATAAACCACATGCTCGGTGAGAGCATCGTCCTCCTGAACCAGAACCATACCAATGGTTGATTCTACTGCAGGGAGATATAAAAGGAAGTCTCTGCCATAATCTGGTGGACTCAAAAGCGGGGTAGAGACTAGTGCTTTTTTCAAAGTATCGAACGATCATTGTGCAAAGTCATCCCATACAAATGGAACTCCTTTTCGTAGCAACCGCATGAACCCTTTAGTAATCTCAACATAGTTTGCTATAAACTGCCTTAAGAAATTAGCCTTCCCTTGAAGACTCTGAAGTTGAAGAATTGAGGACGGGGGAGGCAACCGAACTATTGCCTCAACCTTGAAGGGATCAACCAAAATCCCTTCATTTGACACAATGAACCCTAATAACCGACCGGACGTAACCGCGAAAATGCACTTGTTGGGATTCAACCGGATTTTATAAAAATGACATTGGTCAAAAACCATTCGAAGGTGGCTAGGGTGATCAGTTCTATTTCGAGAAAAAGCAACGAGATCATCTAAGTATGCTTCGATGACATGCTTGATGTCGTGGAAAGCATATGACATGGCCCGCTGAAAGGTAGCTCCAACATTTTTAAGACCAAAAGGCATCTTTCTATATGCAAAGGTACCATAGGGACATATAAAGGTTGTCTTATGTTGGTCTTCAGGAGGGATAGAAATTTGATTATAACCAAAGAATCCATCCATGAAGGGAAAAATCTCATTATCGGCACACTCATCGATAATCTGATCAATGAATGGCGTGGGGTAATTATCTTTGGGACAAGCCTTGTTTAGGTCCCTAAAGTCGATGCATACTCGGATTGTTCCTTGCTTTTTATCTACAGGGACTGGATTAGAAACCCAATCAGTAAGAGGAACAGGGTATATAAAACCTCCCTATAGCAGCTTCTCCAGTTCCGCTTTGATAGCTGCTGCTTTCCTAGGGTTGACCGGCCGAAGCCTCTTACGAACTGGTTTGGCGTTTTCATACGTCTTGATCTCATGTTGGACTATAGATGGGTCAATGCCAGGCATTTCTTCATAAGACCAAGAAAATACATCCCGAAACTCTTTGAACAGGTCGGTGTAAATTTTAATTTCTTCAAGGGAACACTCAATTCCGATGAAGAGATTCTCGACCATGCTAGGGTCCCTAGAGATGTTTATAGGTGTTGTTTTTGAAATCACCGACATATTACCTTCAGCACGAACGTGTGCTAGAGCTAAAGGGTTTGACACCGTACAAACATCACTAGAACAGAGCTCGGAGAATCTAGATTCTACTTCCTGCAATGGAGGAAGAAAGTATGAATGATGGTGTAAATCTTCCCAAGGTCGATCTATACCCGTCATTGCTTCAAGAATTGCTTCTTCCGAAGGTAAAACTAAATCTAAGTAGTCCAAGGCAGAGGTAGAATGAAGGCTCCAAGCAGGGGCCACATCGCCATCTAACTCCTCTTCAGAAAAAGGAGCAGAATGGTCATCTGCAGAGTTGATGATAGATTGATATCTAAGCTCAGCTACAGATATAGGAAATTCCATTCCATTCTCTTGTCCTTCAACTAATGTGGTCGTAGGTGAAGGCAAGGTCCAAGGGTCTGAAAAATAACGAGTTTGAAAGAGCCCATCTCGAGAAAACTCCTTAGATGATGAAATGGCATTGATTTTAGCGATAGGAGAGGAAAACTCAAAAGTACCCTTCAGTGAGGAATACATCCCTACTCCTAGATTCTCAGTAGGAAGATGAGGGTTATCCACTAAGGGAATAGTAGAGTCGGAGCTTGCTTGAGGATCAACTGGACAATAATCCAATTGATCAAACTTTACGATTTTCCCCTCATGAGGAAAGAAAATGACATGAAACAGAGTCGAAACGACGGCGTCTATTTCGTATACCCAGTTCCTTCCTAGGAGGAGATTATAGTCTAGGTTAGCATCTAAAACTTCTACTTCAATATTAACGACCTTCCCCCCAACACATATAGGAAAGGCCGAGATAATCCCATGTGGCTTATGAGAATGACCATCGAATGCAATCAAGACAGTGGGTGAAGGAACAGCCGAAGGTGATCCAATAGCCTTCCAACATGACATGGACATGATGCACGTGGAAGCCCCTTCAGCAATAACGCTACGAAAAATGTTAATTTTCCAGTATGTAGACTTTATTTGAAAAGCCATGTGATGAGGGAGTTGCTTTTTGACATTTAACATGTCGAAAGTGAGCACTAAAGAATTAGTTGGATCGACTGCCCCACTTGCGGAAAGTAAAGCACTTCTCTGATCCGGACACGACTGGAGAACCTCTAAAGCAGACATGGTGCACGAACTCTGGGCCAGATCCTCCAAAATGGAGTAATTCTCGGTGGCCCTAGCATTAGGATTAATAGTCGCGTGTTTAGTGGAACCTTTCGGTATCCGTGGTCTAGTCTCAACAGGGGGTTGCTCGATATGAAGGTCAGTACTTCTGGGAACAACCTTGTCCTTGGAAGTTTTAGCTTCACCATAATCATGTGACCGAGTAGCCACATGGACGTTAGAACCCATCATGAAAACATTCGATGATTTTCCCCTTCCTGGTTTCCCCCTGCAGAGGTTCCAGGGTTTCAACTCGTGCCAGCAAGAACTTGCTGCCCTTGGGGAAAAGGGTTGGTTAACACAGCTTGGGAACTAAAAGTCCCTTGCTGCCCTAACAAGCACTGAGCGTCTTCAATCTTGGGGCAAAGAGGAGTTAAATGGTCTCCACTGCACAACTTGCATGGAAACTTGACTTTCTTTTTCAACTCATTTCTACCTCCACCAACATTATTGCCGGATTTATTTGCATCAGGCTTCCCATCCTGATTCTTTTTCTTACCTCGTCCTTTCTTTTTCCCATTGGAATTTTGATTTCCTTTGGGGTTATTAGATTGGATGACATTAATCGAAGAAGTTTGGGAAGCTGAAGGGTTAGACGATGTGACTTGGTTGTTAGAAGCAGTTTGTAAAGACAACTGCTGCAATTGATTCAACAAGTTCACCGTATTCGTGTCTTCCGACCCAACAATACCATCCGTGTGGGGACTTGGCTTCGGCTTAGCTACGTCAACCTTAGACCCGTGAGCATCTACCAAGTACTTTTGTAGGATCCCAGACTGAGAGTAGATCAATTCTAATTCTTGGGCCCTAAAAATGGCTTGCTTCTCAGAATAGACCCCAGACATGGAGACATCCTTGGAGATCTCAGGTATCAAAGACTTCAAACACCACTCGAGACGGTACTCCAGAGGGATTTCGGCTTTAATGAGCCTCTTTCTCCATCTCCATTCCTGAATATGATCAGAAATGTGAGTTTCCCTATCCTGACGAAAAGTGGCCAGTAGTTCAGTTCCGGCATCATACTGGACAGGCAACTGAAAATGGTTCAAGAAAATATTTGTTAAGTCAGCGAATGATGTAGAGCTTCCCCCAGGCAACTCTATATACCACTTGGCTGCGTTACCAGTCAAGGTGCATTGAAATAATCTCAACGTAACTGAGTCATCGATCAGGGAGTTCAATGAGCACCATAAGTGGAACGTGGTTACATGGTCGCTCGGGTCCTCACCACTCTTCCCTTCGAATTTTGGAGTATCCGAAGGGAGTTTAGTTGGGACCAGAGGCCAGGCCAGATTGTACTTGATTGGGTCATTAGTTAACTTAGTGAGATCTCGCAAGTTTAACATTGCTAGAAACGAAAGTCTAGGAGGAGCTTGGGGATTCCACCCTGACTGGGCAGCAGTCCCAAAGCTCTTAAAAGATTGGCCTAGATTTTGGAAGGCACCAGGCTACCTGAAGTAACTAGTAGAACCCGCTGAACCAAAAGGCAAACCTTGTGACCCAGCAAAACTCAGAGTTTGACCAACTCCAGCCGTATATCCACCATACCCAGCAAAGTTTCCTCCTAAAGGATTATAAGGATTTGATAACCCCTGATATGGATTCCAAGCCGAAGCTAGGGGAGGAATACTTTGGAATGAACTAACCATGGTATATGGCCTATTCCCATATTGGTCGAAAAATGGATTCCCAGTTCCGGCACTACTAAGCCTAGGGTTATTCCAACCTTGGAAAGGATTGTTACTTTGTCCTACAGAAGAAAAAGGCATGGATCCTATCATTGGGTTAGAATGTGGTATATGACCACTTTCGAATGGAAAACCTTGGAACGAAGCCGATCCACTCATCATGGACGTGGCGGCTCCAAACAAAGCTTAAGGAATGCCCCGTGAATGGGCACCAAATGGGAAGAATCCAGAACCAAAAGCATTGGTTTGGGAATTTCCACTCGTGGACGGAATGGAGGTGGACCCAACAAAAGACGTGCTAGCAAAATATCCGAATAAAGAGACGGAGGGGATGGAAATAGTTCCTCCCCTTTGTACAGATATGGGAGTCTGCACAGTCGTAGCACTTGTAGAAGCCATGCTTCCAGTGGTGGTCATCGAAGGTAAGCGCGTAGCATAACCTGGACTCGATGGTCTATGTGTCGGAGTCCGAACATATTGTAATACGTGTGGATGACTAGATGGTAGGGGAGAATTTGGAGCCACTAATGACTCTGAAAGTTCTTCTACCTCTATATTATCCTCCGCTTGTAAGCGAACTCGAGAAAGAACTGGAGTGTTCTTCTCTTGTTCCACGAAAGTACCAGGCTTTGCTTCAATACCAATGCCCCCGAGAGGAGGATCAATCCCCGATGCGTCAATTTCCGTGGGATGAAACCCACTGGTATTATTACCTCTGCACCTTCTCGGAGAAGGCTCTAAACTTGGTGGTGAAAGACCACGAAGTCTTTGAGACCGTCTAGGAGATCGGTCAGCCACTTTGAATTTCTTGTTTAAGATCTAACTAAAGACTCAAAAAATTTAAAGCTAAGCCAACTAAGAGCATAGAGCACCCACTATAAAGTGCTCTAAGGATACATCCAGTCAAACAACTTCCAAGTATTTCCGCTCTGGGTGATTAGGACCGGACACCAAAATACGAGAAAGTGAAATAAGGGGCTTTTCGAAGATAGTCTGGTATGATGAGGGCCCAGGCCTATCAGTGAAGGTAACAGAGGAAGTTACGCTGACCTCCTAACAAGTAGCCTGCGCCGGTGTAAACCCCCAAGCTTCGCAAGGGTGCCCTCCAGTAGTACTGTCAAAAGTGATACAACGTCAACCTCAGGTGCCACGGCATTCCCCTCCACAGCCACCTATGTAGTTCCCTAGGAGTAGCAACTATGGATACCAACTCGTTGCAGAAGCCAGGCAGAACAGTCGTGAGGTAAGTTCGAACAAGTAGGAGAGGGGGTATCTCTCTTCCTTGTCTTCATAGACCCTCATGCTTAACTCCCAAATCTGGAGCTTTCCTGGTCTTCCTAACGCTATTGGGTTTTCTCTCGTTATTCAGACTCCTATGTTTGGCATTTTAATGGCCTTGGAGTGTTAACTCTCCACTCGCGTAATCCAAGGCCCTAAAATCCTAAAACTTGTTGGTGTATTTAACTTAAAAGAAAAAGTTCTAGTGAATTTTAGTTAGCGCTTGATTTTAAAATGGGTTGTTTTTTAAGTCAGGGGATGATGGAAGTGAAACTAGTGGTGTTTTTTTCGACGCAAAAGAAATTAATAAAACCTAACTATATGCATGTGCACTTGTCATTGTTTTTCGATGAAGAGTAATTTCTACAGGGTTCGAACAGAAACTTCTAATGAAACAAATTTTTCTTTTCTTTTCGTTAATTCACACTTCACACTCAAAAAGTTAACAAAACTATGTATGCCTAAAGAGATGCAAATATATCCTAATGCAACAACTATATTCTTGATGCAAGATTGAAAACAACTCTAAAAACAAGAAATGAAAGTTGCTTTTCTTATCAAATTTTCTTTTGCCAATTACAATGTCTAGATGGAATATGAGATGCTACCATTCATTTCATCTAAACACTAAAAACAAAACTCAAGACAAACATAAAGCACTTTCATTCACCAAAAGGAAACCAAATGAAAAGCAAGTTCAAGAAAGAAAAACAAAACTTTTCAAAAAGTTCTCTTCAAAGTAGCAACAAAAAAGTCTTTTCAAAAATGCTTTCAACAAAAACTGAAACTTTGCGATTGAAACAATAAGCAAAAAACACTTTTGCAAGTAGACACCATACAATGAATGAAAACTCAACAAAAACAAATGTGTTTAAAGATGCTTTTTGACAATCGAAAGCAGCAATGAAAGCTTTGGTAACAAAGACCAAAAAAGATCAAAAAGACAATTTCAAGAAAGCATCAATCGACAACTTTCATGAAACAAAGAAGTAGATGGTCACAAAAAGGGGTTTTGTCAAGCAAACAAAAAGTCACCAAAAGCAAAATTCAACACAAATATTGATAAAAATCCTTCTGCTCTGACAAATCAGAGAAGCCAAGATTCCAACAAGAAATCTTGCGTGCTTTTAGCAAAAAGACGATGACGTTTGCAAACACAAAACAAGACCAATACTCCTTATAATCAGAGAGAAATCAGAGTAAGACGCTTGTTGTAAAACAAACAATAGATACTGACCAAAATGATTGTTTCAAACCGAATTAAACCACCAGACAAACTTCAGAGACACAAAAATTTATAAATCTTGAAAATTGCAACATATACGTGAATGTACTTATGTGCAAATTGCGTGTATATGCGACTGTGCTTGAGGAAACCTGCGTATACACGGGTTTACTTCAAGAAACAAGCATACGTCCACTTATGTAACTAACGAAAACAATGTACATGAAATATTTCAAGAAAAATAAAAAACAAACTGAAGAAACTGGCAAAACTTAGAATTCAAGAATAGACCAGACAATAACAGCAAACCAACAAGCAACTGAGCCTTGATTGGCTTGACAAACACCCAAACTAGGAACAACAAGAGTGTTGTCCCTAGTGGAGTCACCAATTATGTTGAGGGATTTGCTCCCTAGGGCTTTTGGGTGGAAACCCTAGTAGACTAAAAGTTGTCTAAACAAAGAAACACACATTCACATAGCCATTACGCTACAATAAGCAAATTCTAAAGTAAGAAGTGCGTACCTCAGGTCCTACGTTCAAGAAGTTCCTCAAGGGTCCAAACCCTTCTTCAAGTCCCTTTCACTCCTTTGTCTTGCAAAACAACCAATTCCAAACAATGCAGCAATATATGGACAAAGACTTATAAAGAAATCATCTTTATGTTATAAAATAAGGAAGTTAGTTATGAACTTAAAACAACCATTCATATATGAAATTCAAACATGAACAACATAAACATAAAGAAGAAGCATATCGGGAACCAAGACGTGTTTCTTTATTATAGACAAATAGAATGTACAAAAGGAGTAATATCACCTGAGTAACCTTTCGCAGGCTCCAAGCAAAGCTTCCTTCCGGATCCGTCCAGCCTCAAGTCTTTAACATATCTCCTTCCAAGACTCACTCCATGATGCGATAACTAGTGGGTGAACATCAACACATAAGGAAACAAGGGTTTCCTGTACAAATGGGGGAAGTGCAGAAGGCACAAGGGTCTTCAGACCTGGTCAGGGGAAAAATTTTAGTATAATAACCTTTCTCTCTCTTCTCTCCTCCCTTAGGCCTTCCCTTTGATGTCTTTTTATACCACTCCCAAAGTAGTTTTTTAGTTAGGAGTTGGTTGGGAACAATTGGGCCACGGGCATTAACAGGTGATCAGTAGGTAAAACCCGCGATCTCCGCCCGAAAATAAGGATTTTTATATTTTTTTAAGTGTTTTAATACATATACGCAGGTTGGGTATATGTAGACCCGCGTATACATGTGTTTAACTCAGGGCAATGTCGTGTACAAGGAATAAAACACTATTTTTTAAATTTGGGATGAGGTCTGGAAGGAGGGGTTTCCCTAGGCCATGAGTGCAGCATCACAAACCATAATAGTGAGATTTGGAGCTATAACAGAATGGAAAACTAGAAAAAGATCCTACCAATGGGGAGATTGCAGGGAATCACAGTAGATATTAAAGGAGCAATTGCGCTAGTAGATTTTGAAGTGATAGAGATTATTAATGACAACAACCCCTACCCTGCACTATTAGGAATAGATTGGGCCACTGACATGAATGGGATGATAAATCTGAAGAAGCACAAGATGATTTTTGAGAAAAAGTCTCTGTGCGTGGTTGTACCTTTGGACCCTGCAGAAGGATCATGCTACACGGAGTCGGTGCGTGACTACGACAATGATGATGACTTTGACTGCATCTATAGGATAACCATGCGAGAGAAAGATTGGGTGAATCCAACTACGGATGGATGACTCTCATGGGAGCACGAACGCTCCTACACATCGGATTCCAATGAGGAGATAGAAGGATGGTGTTGAGCTTCAAAACTGTTCTTTCCCTAGAAACTCTTCTCATCCCTTTTTCTTTGTTTTTCCATGAAGAAATGCATTCTTATCATCAATGACTAGTATATATTGCCTTAAGGGGGACATTTAGTGATTTACATGCTATGTTTTTATGTTTTTCTATTTGAATAAATTTTTGTCTTTTAGCTAAGGAATGTAGCCTATTCTGCAGCGAATTGGCTGTTCCATACCTACTTCCATGATTTAATAGGTTTCAGGTGTTAGAAGGAGAAACTAACTACATGGGCAGCTTGGAAATCATCATGACATGGATCGTGTCCTATTTACCTAGCCCAGGTCAACAAGGAAGATGGTACAAGACTCTAGTCAATGGAGAAGTAAAATGTAGAGACCGAAGGCAACATGGCTCTGTTTCGTGGATAATCAACACACTTCACAATGATGGGAAGCGTTATTTGAAACAACTTCCTAAACTCACAGACTCTAACAACCATCTACGCAACCGAATCCAATAGCCATCATCTTGGATTTATGTCTCCAACAGCTGAGGAAGAAAATTCCATGTGCCTGTCTTCTACGTGTTTTTGGCTGTAGCTTATTTTTCTCCACAAACAGTTGCATAATTTTCTTATAAATACCTATGTAAAGAACTCAGAAGGAGTTCGAACTTCCTCATGTATTAAGCTCAAACTTAATGTTCTGTAATTTTTGAAAAACTCATTTCCTGTTTTTTTTTAATGTGAAGACCGCAAGTTTTATGGATATGTGAAGGAGTTTCTTGGAGTTTGATTAAGTACGCATAACCTAATCAGTTTCAGAGGGCCCTTGTGCTGATTGAGGTTTTACCTCATTTTGTTTTATCTTTTCTAGTTAGCTGTAAATTCGTCATTTCTTCCATAGTGTTCATAACCATTTTCCATACTAACCTTGTTTATAATGTTATTCTTTTTGTCATTTCCTTACTAATACAGAATAGTTTCTTTCAGTGCACAATAACCTCTTTTTGCTTAATTTATTTCTAGTTTTTATTAGTAATTAGAAGTTGAAATTCAATAGTGTAATGTAGTTTTGTTTCACTTGCTATTTCACTAGTCTTTAGGTTTTCAATCAAACTGATTAGTTTCGTTACTGCTCTTGTCATTTTCTTACTAGTTTATTGACTCATGGTGTAAATGAATGTTTCTGAAGAGCCCTTCTAGTTGACAACTCATCTTAAACTAAGTGGTTGAATACTTCATTCATGCAATGAGTCTTTTCTGCATTTTATTTATCTTCTTTTAGAATAATGAAGTACAAAATTCCTCAAAATGTCATCACAAGGAGGTTTTTCTCCCAAAATTGAGAGGCAAAGTAACTAAGCACTTCATTTAGTTTTGTTTCCATAATAGATTAGACATTAGTTGCAATTTAAATTTCAGTTTTAGTATTTCATTTGTTTTTGTTTCTATAATAGATTAGACATTAGTTGCAATTTTACTTTTTAGTTTTTAGTTCATGATTTGGAAATAACGATAAGAGCAGAAATAGAAACTCTGTTTTCATTTCTTGATTAAAATTTACTTCCAAATCTTACTTAAGTTCTTTTAATTCTCATTTCTTTAGGTTCTTAGCAGTCTTTACAGAAGTCAGATTTAAGATTCCTGTTAGTTATATTGTAAATCATTATGGATTAAAGCACCAAAAACCCCCAAAACAACATAAAACACAAAAAAATGAAGTAAGAAGGGTCATCTAGCACAAGCATTGCAATACACTTCATCAGTTTACGATACCCAGATTGATAATTTATGTAGAGCAATTTAGGACACTAAATTGACCAAACATTTTGGTGCCGTTGCCGGGGAAGTGTAACTAGGTAGCCTTATCTCTTACATTCAAAAAAAAAAAAAAAAATGACATGCATAGAGAAAGAGACTCTAGGAGTATATTTATAGCTACGGGTAGAAGTTCGATTCCTATGACACCACCTACACCACCAATAGAAAGAAAAGACACAACTCCATCCCAAACTCATGCTCCAAACCATAGGACTCCTGAAATTCCAATGACAAAAATCCAATCAGAAGAATCTCCTACTTCTTCTACCAAGATTGTCCTAGGGGAGAAAAATTTCGAATCTCCAACAGCAGGAATATTTTTTCTTACCTCCATAGGGGAGCCCATTATAGTTGAAGAATTAGGAGTACCTGGTGGAGAAGAAGAAGTAGAACCTCTCCCCCTTAGTCCATTAATAGAAGAACCAGAGGAGGAGGGAATAACCTTGCAGGTTGAACCCTATACTAACTTTGAAGAAACTATAATGGCAGGAGAGGAACAAGATGGAGAATTCTCACTGTTTGGAGGAGGGGGTAAAGGGAGAGGTAGAGGGGATAATGGACGAGGTAGAGGTAATAATGGAGGAGGCAGAGGAAATAGGGAAATAGATAACTCTTTTGGATTCCCTATAGTGGACGAAGAAACACATACCACAATGAAAAATATCTCACCATCTGTCCTCCCAAACTTTTATGGGTTGATAAGTGAGGACCCTGAAACATTTTTGTTTGAGTTTGAAGTCTTGTGTAGAACTTATGACTATCTAGAAGACTCTCAAAAACTTAAATTTTTTCCTTCAACATTGAAAGGGGCTACTTTGAAATGGTTCATGGGGTTAGTCACGTAATCCATTAGAACATGGAATGACATGAAGAAGGAATTTTTGGATAGGTACTTGGATTATTGCATGCCTACCAATCATAAAGATGAGGTGTTGAAAATGATGCAAAGAGAGGATGAAAACTTAGAATATATGATTGAGAGATTCAACTATAGTTTGAAAAGAGAAAAAATGAACAATTTAGATGAAGAAACTCTGAAATCTTTTTTATTAAAAGCCATTAGAGATGAGTGGATGGATATCCTTAACATGATGGGGAAGGGAGATATCTCTCAACTTCCATTGAGTGATATAGGAGAATTATGTGTTCATCTCTCAAGAGGGAAATCTAAAATAGGGAAAGGGCCGAGAGATCCTTCTCTTTTTAGAGCAAACAAATCTGCAATTGGATCTGTAAGCAGGGTAGAAGTTGGCAATATGCTTGATGAGTTTAAAATTGACATTCTAGGGAGCCTTAGTGAGAAACTAAACACCCTTAAAATTCAAAACAAGTAGAAGAAAAAGGTTGATGCTTTAACCATTTTTTGTCCAAAATGAAGAAAAAAACATGCTCTAAGGGAACCCCCTTTAGATGCAAAAATTGTAGAAACTTGTATGATCTGTTTAGAAATCCATGAAACCAAGGGTCTCCTTCAAACCCAGGTCTTAAGGCTGTCTTTCAAGAGGAAACAGTCCCAAATTCTGCAGAATCTCTTTTTTTTTGTTGCAAGAAGACCTTGATTGGGGCCACAAACTCAGGGATTTAATAATCAAATGTATCTTCAACCACCACCAAATTGGAATTCTTGGCAGCAACCTTGGCCTAAACCTTAATCTTAGTATCAATCTCAACCATGGGCACAAGGGGTACAAAATCCTTATGGCAGATTTTCTCAATATTATCAGAATTATTCTCCCCCACATAATCAACAATGAAATTAGCACCCACAACTTCAAAATTATAACCCTTAACTTTCATTGCCGTTTCCACAACAACCCCCACAAAAAAGTCAAAATCCTCAACTCTTGCTGCCATTTCAGCAGAAACCAAATCAGCTACCTGCCCAACCATTACCAAACCCCAATAATAAAAACCCTCAAAATGCTTACATGGTAGAAGGACAACAATTTCCAATTTACATGATTACTCCTCTAGATTTCAATGATGTTCAACTAAGATCTGGTAAGATATTAGAAAAGGAAAGACCTTTTGTAGTTATTCAAGAACAAGACTCTTCTGAGGAAGATTCTCTAAAAGTGAATAAAAGTTTTGAGGAAACATTTCTCCAAAACCAAAACATTGAAAAAGAAAAACAAAAAGAACCAGTGAATACAACTCCTATCATTGAGCAACTAGCATCTAATTCTACACCTCCTTTTCCTGAGAGACTACAAATTGATAGAGGGGTAGAAAAATAGATCTTATTGCCCAATTATGATTTTCTAGATGAGTTGAAGAATGTCTGTATCAAAATTCCTTTGCTACAAGTTATTAGAAAAATTCCAATTCTAGCCAAGACAATAAAGGAGTTGAGCATAAAAGACCAGGAAGAAAAGCAAAAGAAACAAAAAGAATTCAGCTAGTAGGAAAAATAGAAAACATAATGATGGAAAAAATTTCCATACAGAAATATGTGGATCCAGAGAGTCCAATTGTCAAGACACATATAAATGGAATTGAAATCCCAAATACATTGATTTACTTAGGGGCAGTAATAAACATCATGAGTAGACAAACTATGGAACAGCTTAAACTTCCCAATCTTCTTTACACACCTACCTTACTGCAACTTGCAGATAGATCAGCAATCAAACTAGATGGTGTGCTAGAAGATATTTCAGTATCCTTAGATTCTTGGGAATATCCTGTTGATTTCATGATCTTAACTCCTAAGAATAATCTAGGACACTCACTCATATTAGGAAGACCTTAGCTAGCCACAGCTAATGCTTTTATTAGTTGTAGATCTAGTGACATGTATATTTATGATGGTAATTCAATAAAGAAATTTACTTTGTATCATCCAGCAAAAAAAATTACAAAAATAGATGACAAGGAATGGATTGATGATGAAGATGATATTCAGCCTCTCTTTCCTATGTCAGAAATTAGTGAAGATAGTCAAATTTTGAATACATTGGAAAATTTTGAAACATCTTTAGAATATGATCATGCACAATTTCAAGAAAAATCTAATGTTGAATGCTTGTCATCTAGGCTGATGTCTCTCTATTCTATGGAAGAGTTTGGTATCTCTATAATTGAAATTTTTCTAGGTAAGACATTGAACATAAACAAAAACTTGGAGAAACTACAACAAGAAGAGCTAACCAAAACATTACAAAAACATTCTACTTCATTTGCATGGGAATACACCAACATGAAAGGCATTGATCCTAAGACTTGTATCCATCATATGTATATTGAGGAAAACAGTAGACCGATCAGACAACCTTAGAGAAGAATGAATCCAAATCTTAGGGAAATTGTAAAAGAAGAGCTCCAAAAATTATTAAATGTAAACTTCATTTACCCAATTTAAGATAGTCAATGGGTTTCTCCTTTGGTAATTGTGCCTAAAAAGAATGGTAAATGGAGGGTGTGCATTGATTACTAGTAATTGAATAAAGAAACTCTTAAATATCACTTTCCTTTGCCCTTTATAGATCAAGTGTTAGATACATTAGCAGGTAAAAAGTATTTCTCATTCTTGGATGGTTTTAGTGGTTATAATCAAATTTAGGTAGCACCTGAGGATCAGGATAAAACCACATTTACTTGTCCATGGGGAACTTTTTCCTAGTGAGTACTTCCTTTTGGGTTGTGTAATGCTCTTGCAACATTCCAAAGAGTAGTACTAGGAATTTTTTCTGATCTAATACATGATTGTGTAGAGGTATATATGGATGATTTTACAATCTATGGAAACACATTTGAAGAAGCTTTGGAAAATTTGGAAAAAGTTCTTAAAAGATGTAAAGAAACAAACCTTTCACTAAGCCATGAAAAATGTTTTATGATGTTTATAGAAGGTATTGTTTTAGGACATCACATTTCGGGAGATGGGATTAAAATTGACAAATCTAAAGTTGAAGTCATCTCTAAGTTATCAATTCCAAATTTCCAAAAGGATGTTAGAAGTTTTCTAGGATTCACAAGATACTATAGAAGGTTTATAGAAAACTTCACTAAAATAGCATCTCCACTCTTAAAATTGCTTACAAAAGATTGTGAATTCAGTTGGAATCCTCATTGCCAACTAGCTTCTGAAACCTTAAAAGCAAAAATTTCTGAAGCACCTATTTTAAGAGGTCCAAATTGGAAACTTCCTTTCCATATTTCCATATATGCTTTAGATACAGCTCTGGGAGCTGTATTGGGACAAAAAGATTTGATTTCTTATGCTATTTACTATACAAGTAAGAATTTGACTCCCACTGAGTTGAATTATATCGTGACTGAAAACAAATTTTTAGTTGTTGTTCATGCAATTAATAAATTTAGACACTGTATAATAGGCTATGAAACCTTTGTTCATACAAATCACTCTACAATTAGATATTTGATGAATAAACCTATTGCTACTGGCAGAGTTACAAGATGGATTTTACTTTTGCAAGAATTCAACATCACTATGCTAGATAGACCTGGAAAACAAAACACAGTTGCTAATTTCTTGTCTAGGATTCAGAATATCAAAGAAGACTCTCCGGTTGAAGATAAGTTTCCTGATGAATATCTTTTTGCAGTAACTACTCAAACTCCTTGGTTTACAGATGTTGCTAATTACTTGGTTACAGGGAAGTTATCTTCACATTTGTTTCCTAGAGAGAAAAGAAAGATTATTCAAGAAAGTGCAAAATATTCATGGATCACTAACAAATTGTATAAAATAGGGCCAGATCTTATGATTAGAAAGTGTGTCAGGGAAGATGAAATGCCTGATATTCTCAAAGCATGTCATGATGAGCCGTGTGTTGGACACTTTGCTGACAAAAGGACCGCCTATAAAATCCTTTCTTTAGGATATTATTGGCCATCCCTCTTCAAAGATGCTAAAGAATATGTCAGGAGGTGTGACAATTGCCAAAGGGTAGGGAAACCTACTCCCTCAAATGAAATGCCATTACAAACTCAAATACTTATTGAACCTTTTGAAAAATGGGATTTAGACTTTATTGGACCAATTAATCCTCCATCTAAGCAAAAAAAGTATATATTTGTATGCATTGATTATGTCACCAAATGGGTAGAAGCCAAAGCATTACCTTTTGGTAATGAAAAATCTGTAGTTAATTTTCTTTTTGAGGATATCTTCACTCGTTTTGGTGTCCCAAGAGAAATTGTGACAGATTAGGGATCTCAATTCACATCCAATATGGTGGAAAGGCTTGTGGAGGAGTACAAGATCAAGCATATGAAATATACTCCTTATCATCCCCAAGCAAATGGTCAAGTGGAGTCTACAAATAAAGTGATTGAAGGAATCCTCACCAAGACTGTGCATCTACATAGAAGAGATTGGGCAGAAAGGCTTCCTGAAGCCTTATGGGCCTATACAACTACACAGAGGAACACAATGGGACGTACACCCTATGAACTTGTTTATGGAAAGAAAATTTTGTTCCCTATAGAGTTCCAAATTAGAACTTTCAAGATGGCAATGCAATTGGGGATGGAATTATCAGAGGCTCAAAAACATAGGCTAGAGCAATTAAATGAACTTGATGAAATTAGGTAAGAAGTAGTTCAAAGGACTAGTATAGTCCAACAACAGAGGACTAAATGACATGATAAATACATCAAGGACAAGAAGTTTCAAGAAGAAGATTGGGCAATGTTATTTGATTCAAAGTTTAAAGATTTTCAAGGGAAGTTTCAAACTCATTAGCTTGGGCCATATAAGATTGAAAAAGTCTTTAGTAATAGAGCAGTGAGAATCAGAAAAATAGATGAAAGTCAAACTCCTCTTCTTGCGAATGGTCATAGATTGAAAATATATCAAAAACCAATTTCAAAGGAGGAGTTCATCAAGATCTTCTAGAACAATTATGAAATGAAGTTAGTGAAGAAGAATCCTTCTTCTCCACCAATTTAGTCTTTATTTTCTCTATCTAAAAATAAATAAATAAATAAATTGTATAAGGTTGAAAACCAATCATTGATTGGCATGCTTATACAGAAAATACAGGGTGAAAATCAGAAGTTTCTGACACCCTATATTTTCTATTTCCTTTCTGTAATAAGTGGTGACAAAAAGCCATAGTCACTCTACATTCTGTAAAATTCATTATCTCATCTCACTTCACTCTACTTTATTTTTAGAGTTTCACTTCATTCCATTGCCATATTTCACCAATAATTTTTTCCTTTTTCCAGTATTTCTTTCATCTGCATTTTCATTTATCATCTTGTCTTATTTTCACTTACACAACCATTTCCATTTCATTCATTCATAAGCCATATTTAACTCTCTATTTCATGTTCTACAACTATTTTCACGTTCTACAACTGATTCCCTTCCACAGCTAATCCTATTCTGCAGCTAATTTGATTTTGCAGCAATAATTTGTTTATCAGTCCAAGCAGTTCATAATAAAATCATGTATGCAGGTAATTGAAGAAAAATCAACTTTGAAGACCAATCATTCCTAAAGTACCTGTGGATAAAACATCAAAATATTACCAAGTGGAAGGTAAAGGTTCCAAAGGTAAATACAAAAATTTATTTCAAAAAGAAATTTGAAAAAATAAGCTTCTATAACATGTATGATCATAAGTCTCCTTAATTAATCATCATGTGATTTGACAGCCACAATGTCTCTGCCATATCCTCTGCCTTCAATGACAAACGGTTCAATGATTCCTTCATAACTGATCTCCATTTCAAACTCCATAACTTGTACTTAACTGGTCATCCACAACTACACTCGTTAACGGTCAGTTTAACGATGTGACCTACTTATCTACGACTCTCAAACCCTGACTGTTTATTTATTACATGCCAATTCTTAAGTTTTTCTCTCATATTCATGCAGCCATATAGTCATTCTATTTCTATACCCACAGTAGTTATGTTTCCATATACCTAGTCTTCTCATTTCCATATACACAATCTTCCTATTTTCGTATACACAGTCTTCCTATTCTAGTATACACAATCTTCTCATTTCCATATACGCAGTCATTCCATTTCTTAAACAGTGAGGAGTTTTGAAGGGTAACCAAGAATAGAGGATATGGGGCTTATTGTTAGAACTGAGCCTGTAGGGGTATCCAAAGCTGAAGGGAATGTTATAGAAGGCCGTTTTATTAAAAAATTTGACGGCTACCACAAGGAAATCACTAAATCCTTTGCAAGGTCATTTGATGGCACAAAAGTGGAAATAGGGGATATCAAATTTGCAGTCACTAAATCCTTCATAGCAAAAGCAACAGAAATCCCAAGACTAGGAGAAAGATGGTTTGAAAACAAAGAGTTCATGATGAATATTGGAAGGTTATTCTTAAAAACTCAGGTATGGATGTTACAGTATTTAGAAAATGGATTCCAATTTCAGCACTCAGAAACAAATGGAGTAGCATGTTGTTAATACTTCAAAAATTCATTACATGTGAGAGAAGGTTTGGGTCTATGTATGTTTATCATATACTTTTGTTAATGAATTTTTTAGAGAATGGAATCCTCAATATTCCCTTTTTCCTTCTGAATAGTCTGAGAAGAATGGCAACAAATGTCCAAAAGAAAGTTGAATCAATAGAAACAACTCTATATCATCATGGATTAGTGAATATTTTGGTTGAATTTCATTTGAGAAGTGTAGGGGATACATGGGAAGACTTCTTGGTAAGGAATTTCTTCCAAGATGCTCCAGATTTATCTGAGGGAAGTCATGTTAAAAGAAGTAGAAGAAGAAATATCAGCATTAAAAGCTCCTCACAAAAAGATGATGTAGAGATAGCTCTTAAACCAGAGGTTAGGGAGCAAACCCAACAAAAGAGAAAAATGAAAGAAAGGCTTGAAGAAATCAATAAGGACATTCTTGAACCTTCATCACCTCAAGAAGATGAACAACTGCTCTCTTAAATACTAACCAAGATCACTGAGCAAATCAAGAAAAATAAGGAGAAACGAAAGAGGAAAAAGTACACAAAAGAAGAAACCATAAGCTTCCAAAACTTGAGGAGGAGCTCTAGACTCTGAGGTAAGGTGAAGAGGGTGAAATCAAAAGAGGCCTAGTTTATAAACTTAGAGGAAGAAACCATAGTTCAGTCCCTTGACAGTATTCCATCTGAACGAAGTCCAGATAACTCTCCTCCATAGAATTTTGAAGGCAGCCCAAGTAGAGATTCTCCTAGAATAGATCCAATACAACAACAAATCTATGACTACATAGAGTTATTAGAGAAAACATATACCTCGATACATCTAGGAACTTTAGTTAATCCAGAGCAGCTTGTCACCCCACAAGAAACTCTAATTAGCTCTCTCAAACAAGAGATCTTTCAGCTAGAAATTATGAACAGGCACATCCAAAAAGAAAATGAAACCTTGAGGGAACAGAATAAGCTAGATAGAGCTATTCATGACAACACAATGCTACACTTGGGATTATGGTACAAAAGGAATAGGAAGTTGTGTTAGAGTCGGTCTGGTTATCCCTCTGTCAGAGATCAAAACTCTTTTTTGCACTTCATGTTTAGGTGTCCCATCAGTCTCGATCATTTGCACTCGTTAGGAGCATGCCATAAATCTGACAGAAAGGTTTGTGTTATTCATTCCCCTCATGCTTGGAACTACTGGCTCAAGTCCATGTATAAAAAATAAAAGTCTTGAAACAATCATTTGCAGCCCTGTTTCAATTTCTAGGTCATGACAAGTGTTCTCGGTCATTAGGTCTAGGGTTAAGTCAATTTGGTTTTTGTAAAGTCTAATAAAGGAAGCAGGCCAGAGGGAGGTCCTCGATAGGTTATTATCTCAAAGATTTTTATCATTATACAGAAAGATTATGACTTCTCTTCAAAACTCTGTTTTGAAGATAAGTCGACATTTCATTTTTGTAGTGAATTTTCAAAAATTTCAGTTCTTGAATTGTCCAGGCGTAGCCCTGGTCTCCTTGTCCAAATCATATCATAGTTATCCCTGCAAAAAATATCAAAGAAAATCATTATTTCATTCAAATTTAAAAGGGAAACCAAAAAGCAAAAGTCTATTAATCCTAAAAGTGCCAAAATGCCAAACATTATGAAAGTGGGTTATTAAAATCAAATCTGATTTGGTGAGATATTTTCTTCACCTATAAATCATGGAAGATCATTCATTTCCACCATTTCTCAAAGCAAAAGTTGAATTTGTGAAGTGGAGGGCAGAAGATACATTTGAAGAGCAGATTGACAAGCTTGAGGAGGCGTGCGACCCATACAACAAGGTGCGCGATGCATTAGGTGCGCGTGGTGCACTGGGCTTCATTAGCCAGTGTAAATTTACACGCGTGCGGCGCATAGGGAGCGCGCGACACACTGGGTGATGAGCGCGGCGCACACAGTGGGGAGCCCGAAATTGGTTTTAAAACTCATCAAATCACCCAATCTTCACATCAATTTGCCAGGTAGGCTCACCTCCATTACTTTTTCTTAGTTTTTGATGGTGAATGTGGTGGGTTCATGGCTCATGCCCATTGAAACAAGACTTGAAAAACCTCCTTTTTTCCAATAAGAAGCATTGCTTAGGGTTTTGAAAACAGCGTTGTCACCAAGGTCTACTCTTTTCCTCACTTCCTGCTATCCCTCATTCCAAAAGCAACTCATCAAACTTCCTCATTAATCCCCTCATAATTCTATCATATGATCCCTAAACCCCTAATCCCTACCTCTATGAAAACTCCTTAAAAACTATACAATATCCCCCTAATCCTAAACCCTGTTTCCATATGTATACATTTTCCCTTCCTTACCCAATTACATTTCTTTTCAAAGTCCCTAATTCCCTAATGTTTTCCCTTTCCTAATATTCCCTTGTGCATTTGTTTTTCCCCTTGGTCACAACATTGTTAGAGCTAAAAGTAGTTTGCATTCAATTGCACACAGTTTCATTCAGAGTAATTTATATATCAGCATACATATTCCAGACATCTTGTTTTCAAAGTCATGTCAGAGACGGATTCAGTTTATGAGCAGGAGTATGACATTGATTCTACAACTGAGGGTAATGTGCCACGGAGGCCTAACAAAAGTGGCAAAAGTGGTCAGCATGTCAGGGAGGAGCCTAGTTCTTTGGCTCAATTGCAGGCTTGCTCGCTTGCAATGGATTGTTTTTAGCGTCGGTCATGTTTACAATACTGTGATATGATCTCACAAACCCAGAATCATCATGAACTAGTTCGTTTATTTGTTTTACATTTACATGATGGTCGTGTAAACCTCGTCGGAGTAAATTTCACTTTGTCACCAGAGACTATTGCTCAGGCCACCGGGATACCAAATGGAGGAGAGGAATGGAACAAATGCTAGCAGTTAGACAGATTCTACTATGAAACATACATCAAACCTGGGCATATGAGAAACCTGAGCACGGTTATTCCTTTCAGATTCCTGAAGGATGAGTTTTCACCATTGATGAAACTCATCATTTGGTATTTCAGTTGTGAGGGCAGATTCTCGCGTCTCTATGCGTACCATGTTCATTTGTTGATGCATTTCACGAGAGTATGTATGATGAACATTCTATATTTCATGTGTCGCAACATAGAGAGGATGGTGGTTTTAGTACAAAAGAAGACCCCAGCACAGCAGCATAGAAGTATATATCATTACGCGCTGATCAAAATCATAGTGGTACATCAGTTGACACAGCAGTGCATTACTTGGGAGGATTTCACCCCCCGTGACTTATTCACAGCACCACAGCTAATTCCCAAGATAGTTCATGATGAGGGAGAGCCTTCACACCAGCCAAGCATTCTTGAGACTGAGCATATAAGTGCTCCATCATATGTGACATACTAGCGAGGCCACAGGGCCTTATTTGCATCTACACGACGAGTACTATCTCCACCCGGGGTGGAAGGGGTCTTGTTGACTCCATCAGCAGAGTGAGTATTATCTCCACATCATGTGGAAGGGGTCTCGCCTTCTTGTTCAGCACAGGTATAGATCCAGGACAGGGGAAAGAGGCCTATGCATAATGAGGGTCCTTCAGGAGGCCGGGACACGGATTTCACGATCATTGATGTTGATGCGAGCTCTCCTAGCTCGGAGCTAAAGGAGATCATCTGGGAGCAAAGGGTTGAGAATGACTCGCTGAGAAAGAAATAGCAGATGGCTAAGTGGGTGATAAACTACCTGAAGCAGCGTAACAAATAGCTAGAGGATGAACATACACTTTATGAGCTGCGGTAAATCCGTGAGGATCGAGAATTGGCTCGAAAGAGGCCCGATGATATGACACCGATTGATCTAGAGTCTATGCTCTTCCGTGTTAACACTCATCTGGAGAAATTGTTGGCAAAGGAAAATAGAGAAAAAGACATGCTTCGTCAAATGAAAACTCATTATTGGGCTTGTATGCATGTCTGCAAAACAAAAATGAAGATTCTAAAGAGGCGGTTGAGCAGAACACTAAAACGACGAAAAAAGCCTGATCCACTCCAAATTTTGGCCGAGGCTTCATTGGCTGGACATAATACATAATGGAGGGTCTTCACTCTGAAGTTGAGCAATTTCAAAGAAATTTTTGTCATTTTGAAATTTTTGGCTTGCAAAACAGGTTTTTTAGCTCAACGTGTAGCGCGTCGACGCGCGCGCTTATGATTGGGACACTTTCTGGAGGAAAACTTTATAGTTTTGGATTTTTCATGGTATGTTATGCATGCTCTAGTATGGAAAAGGAATTTCATCAAGTTCTGGATGATCAAAAGGGCAAAAAACACCATGAAAATCACCTTTCTGCCACCTTTTGCACCAGCAGGAAGTACTTCTGGGAGAATGACATTTTGAGGGAGCAAATGAGCTCCAAATTGGGAAATTCCACTTGGGCTGGATAGCAGACATCTAGGGATTTCTAACCAGCTATTGTGAGATTGATTTGGATGTCAGGAAGTGCCCCAAACGTAGGCTGAAAGGCGCGCGGCGTATAGAGCTCAGGCGCGCGACGCATAAGGATTTTTGGTCAAATTTTCTCTTTCCAGCTCAGAATTTCGGCCAATTATTACCAGTTTCACCTCTTGATGTGATTTTTGACCCAGATTGATGTAATTTGATGTATATCATGTAACTTTGGCACTTATTTACTTATTCTAGATGATCCATTTGAAAAAATAGTAAAAATTTAATGTATGGATCAATTTCCCTTCTTTTAGAGGCAAGTTGTTTTGGATGCCTAGATTTCAGTTCCATGATTAGAATTAGTTCAAACAGCTCCTAGGATGATGAGCTTGAAACCTAGAGGCAAGGGAATGGGTTGGCTTGCCTATATTATGTATTTTCTAAGTCATTTTCAGAGTTGGACTTTTGGGAAAAGCCTAGACTATATTGTACATTGTATCTCTGCAATTCTGGCAAAGGAAAGACCAGGGTTTTGCAACACTGTTTGGGACTCATGTGGCTTTATGTGTTGATGGTGTGCTTCTTTCAGTATCTGTAAGTTGTTATGTGTATCATTTTCCTTCTCTCATCTTCTGCAATTGAGCAAATGAAGTGTTAAGGTAGAATCCATAATTTGATATGCTCTGCCTTTAAGTTTGTTTGATCTTCCATGTTTTCATCTGTTTAAGGAGAATCCTTGAAGGCTTCTTGCTCTCCTTAGCTCCTTGCCAGTCTGATCTATCCATCTCTTTCACTTTTAAAGCATTAAGAAAATTTCCTTCCTTGGCCCAATTGGACTTCTGCAAAAACTGTGTCTCATCCCCGCACCCAAAATTGCCTTTCCCTTAGATTAAAAAAAAACCCCAAAAAATCAACTTCAAACTCCTTGTACTTCATTCCTAGCCTAAAATTAATTACCAATTTAGTCATCTCGAGCCTCATCAATTACCTTTTGCCAAGATTGACCTAGAGAGAGCCCTCTCCTGTTCTCGTAGGGCTAGCTACGAGGCTGAGCGTGGTTTGATGTAGCCTTGAGTTTTACCTTATTTAAGCCTAAGGTAGATTTGAGCGCTAACATAGTGGCGAGCATACTGGGGAAGAAAATCTCAATGGTTTTCTTGTTGATGTGTTTGTTTCATGAGTCTTAGATAGAGTCTAAAGTCACGCCAGGTAGCTTCAAACGCTTTTGCCATGCATAAGCAGAAGTAGATAAACGTTGCTTCAGTTGATCTCCGGTTAGCTTGTGAGCACTTGATTTGCAAATCACCCCAGTAAACTTGTTCATTCTATACCTTTGGATGATTGAGTCTAGAAGTAGATAGGCTGAATTACTTATATTCCTTTGATCTTTTGACAAAACACACTGGTTTCAAGAAGACATACTAGAGCTAATCATGATCCTAATCTGCCTCCTGTCTACGAATATCCGAACTTGATTCGAAAACTCCTTCGTCAAGAAAGCTTTGCGACTCCCGTGATTAAATCCCATTCATGTCCTACAATTTTTGAATATCTTGAAGAACTTGCTTTTGATGAAAAGTTTGAACTATCATTGTTTAAATCCAAGTCTGAAAATGCTCTTGATTCTATAGTTCCAAATATTGAATTCGCTGTCGCTCTTCAAATCGAAAAGTCTAACAAGTCTATTGAGAATTTCATTTTAAGACAACTCCAAACTACAATTGAGGTTACGAATATCATTGATTTTCTAGAAACTGCATTTGCTACCATTGGATCATCCATTACGGCATCCACCTCTAGAGATCCTACTGAACCACCTTTCATTCCCACCATCCCTGTGCAACCTATTATTTCTGATCAAAAGTCTACAGTCAATTTGCCTTCATCCACTGTTTCCATGCCTAAAACTACATTTCCTCTGCACACACCTCCTCATACACCTCACACCTCAGCTGCACATACTCCCCCAACATCTCCAAGGCCGACTCCAAATCCACCAAGAGCCATGGCTACCTGATTTGCACCCCTTGCTTTGCCGACCAATTTGGATCATACGCTTGCTGATTATCAGAGCAAGATTCCTATATTCGATGGCACACCACAGAGTATATCAGCTCAGCAACATATTGTCCGAATGACAGACTTTTTGGACCTGCATGAAATTGATGCAGAAAATGTTTCAATGAGATTGTTTGCCCAGACTTTTGGAGGAGAGGTTCGTAAATGGTTCAGAGCTTTACAAGCAAGGAGTATCAACACATTACAGGAACTTCAGACTTTGTTTCTAGATTGGTGGGAAATGAAGAAAGATTCGTTGCAAATAACTTCGGAGTATACCAACATTAAGCATAATCCTGGTGAGTCCGTTCATGATTATATTATCAGATTTAATGCAGTGTATAATGCAATTCCAGATGACTTAAGACCGTCTAAAAAGTCAGCTCTTCTTAAATTCCTGGACGGTTTTGATTCCGAGATGGCTTATTCACTACAAGACAGAGATCCTCCTACCTTAGAAGATATGAAAAAGATTGCCGTTAGCATTGAGGTGAATCTAAATGATAAGAGAGCATGGTTGAAAGCAGAGAAAAGAGTGACTATAAAGGAAGAGTCTACATCAGAACCGCCCTGGCTTCGTGAGATGGAAAAAATGTTCAAAAGAATCAACCTTGATAAACCGGAAACGCAGATCCGTAATCCAAATTACCATGGCCAGCAGCAGCCACAGTTTAGAATCAAGTAGCGTGAACAAAGAGCACAAGAGCCGGCAGCCCAGCAGCAGATTAAAACTCCTCTTTTGCAGAATTTTGTGAGTCAAGATTCAGATGATGATGATGATGTAGTAGGGGACCAAAATCACTTCTTTACTCTCGACGATCTGCCCATTTACATCACTGAGGATGAAGAGTATGGAGAAAGTTCAGCCGCCCAGAAAGATCTTAGTAAATGATGTAGATCTAGAGGAAGAAACAAATGATTACCAAAGAGGATATTTGAATGCTTTGTCCACTCAACAGAAGCAATACTCATTGAGAAACCGAGATGTGCCCATAAATCCAATTCAGAAAAGAAAAGAAGCTACAGCACCAAAGACGGATTCACCCATACCACAGAAGAAAGGAAAAGAGACAATTGATCCCACAGCTAGTAAAATATCATCAGCAGAAAAGGTGAATCAAACAAGTATAATCAAGGATAAGAAGGAAGTTCCAATCAAAGAAGTCGAAAAAATTTCAGCATTTCGTTTGGAAAATGAAATTTCCAAATTAAAAATATCCATTCCTTTGACAAAAGTCATGAAGAACAGCAGCTATTATGGTCAAGTCTCCAAAATTCTGAATTTTGATCCAATGTTTGACATGGTAAATGTTGAAGATGATCAACCAGAATTGATATTTGGGCCTGCATTAGACGGTGAGTCCCCGGACAGTGATGTTCCTCCCTTTTATATCAGTTTGAGGTTGCATGAATATGTATTTCACAATGCCATGTTCGATTCGGGTGCCTCGCACAATTTGATGCCAAAGGCGATCATGGAAAAGCTGCGACTAGACATTACAAGGAAATATCATGATTTGTATTCATTTGATTCCAGTTGTGTGAGGTGTATCGGACTCATCAAAGATTTGGTTGTTAGCTTAGACCAAATTCCGGCAAAGAACGTCTTGTTGGATGTGGTTGTGGCGGACATTCCTCTGCAATTTGGAATGCTCCTCTCAAGATCTTGGCGGGAAAAATTGAAAAGTACACTACAGTTAGATTTCTCTTACGCAACAATTCCAGTCTTTGGTCAAATGAGAAAGTTATATTGAGAGCAGAAGATGAAATACATGATAACCAGCAAAGAAAAGCCAATCAATCATCCTATAAATTATGTACATACCGACTTAGAGTCATTTGTGTTGTTTGCTGATAGTTTCAATGATATTGATAGTCAATTAGCTCAGGCGGAAGATATACCAGAAATCACTAAGAATTTTAGAGAAGTTCTGCAAAGAGAAAGAAGAGAAAAGCAAACTAATGCGCTAAAGGCAATGGGAAGCAAACAGGAAAAATAGAGCTGGTGCAATTTCAGCATTTAGAGGACGATGAAGATGGTCTTTGGACCATGGATTTTGATGGCGCAGTAGGTAGTGATGGTGCTAGAATTGGTGTTTGGATTCGTAGTCCATTTTCTGCTACGGATAAGGTTCCAAGAAAAGTGAGAGTGTGTTCCTACAAGCTAGCATTTGACTGTTCTAATAATGAAGCTGAATATGAGGCTCTAATTACTGGCCCTAAATTCTTAGAAAGTTGAAAGCGAAAAGGATTGCAGTCTATGGTGATTCAGAGTTGGTGATAAAGCAGGTTAAGGGTGAGTTCCAGGCCAAGCATCCTCGCATGAGAGCTTACGTAATGTAGTCTTAGATATTCTGAAGTTATTTCCTGATCATACCTTAACATGTGTGCCTCACATACAAAATGGCATTGCTGATGGACTTGCTAAGACAGCAAGCAACTTAAAAATTCCGATGAATTCCAACAACAAGTTCGAGATTCATGTGAAACACCATCCCACTGTTCCAGACAATCAGTGATGTTGGCAAGTCTTTCAGGATGACCAGGAGATTAATCTTTTTCTGCAAAATAAGGGTAAGTTCAAAGACACCTCCATAGATACAGAAAATGATGATGGTAGTGATGATATACAAATAAATCAAATGAAGTACTGCAACTTAAAGATAACATCATTCCTAAGGGATTGATTCCTTTGGAGGAACTCTTTGACCAAGATGATGTAGCCCGTAAACCAACATTGAGGCCGACTGAAAAAGGTGTTGAAGAGGTAAATATTGGGACAGCTGAGAATCCCAAGATGATAAAATTATCAAATTCATTGTCACCAAAGGTAAAGGCAGAGTATGTGAAGTTGTTGTCTTTATTTTCTGATGCTTTTGCATGGGATTACTCAGATTTAAAAACATATGACACTAATATCATTCAGCATACTATCCCCATTAAATCAAATCAGAA
>APFE031049101.1:0-10946 GCA_000404065.3 Pinus taeda | reverse complement strand
AGAAGGCTCAAAAAAGAGGTTTTATTTAAGTGAATCCTATGGGCCAAATGCTATATTTATAAAAGAGGTATGGTAAATAAGTAAAACATTTTTTTATATTTACTCCATAAGTCACCTTATATTTAGCTGGATCCTATGGGCCAAATTATTATTAGTACCATGAAAAAAACATTATTAACCCTAATATTAGTATTAATAAAAATAAAGATTGCACATCGTATTGACCCATGGTATTCACATGAAATGTAGCGTATTTAAATGAGGGAATTAGACCATGATAGATCTATCTTTACTCTCGATCTACTAAGCCCCGATAGGGATCAAATATCTTGATATGATACCTCTCTCGGCTTGGTAGATCAAGAGTAACAATGGATCTTGTAATTTAATGTCACTTAAACATTTTATCTTGGTTAAAATAGAAAAAATAAAATAAAAATCAATTATTAATTTTATTAATTTTTATAAATTACTAATAGCAATTTTTAAGCTCGAGGTTTATGATAACCCATGGTATTGAGCCATGGTATTCATGTGTGCATAGACTATTTAAAGGGGAAATCTATCAGCTTAGATCCATCTTAATTTCGGGTCTACCAAGCCGTGAGAGGGATAAATAGCTTTCATCCCTCTAGGAGTGTTAGATGTGGAGTTAAGATGGACATAGGTTGGTTTTTATGATAATGAAGATATTAAATAAACTTAGGAAATTATATTGTAAAAAAATCTTAAGGTGAATGGTTAAAGCTACCTTTAGTCACTTCACAAAATTTAGTAAAAACTATCAATATCTCCATTAATATTGGTTTTTCCAATTTAGCAAAAAAAAATTCAAAGCAATGAAATCTTATGACTCTTTCCTCATCACAGTGAGAGAAGAGAGATAGTCGCTCGCGAGATTCCCCACCATTTTTCAAACGTTCTCAATATGATATCTTCATAAAATAGTTAAGGTAGTAATATTGGATTAGTTGTTTGAAAAATATGTTGGTTTGTACGACCTTTCATCTTCTTTGTTATTCTTAGTTTGTCGTAATGATTTGTAGGGGTTGGGCCACTACACCATATTGTCCTAAAAGACACACATTGTGCATCAAAAAGGAAATTAATCAACATGTTACAATGTTGTTAAAAAATGCAAGACGTATGAAGGTAGTGAGTTATGCTAATAAGAAATTTAGATTGGGAGAGAACTAATTAAATTTTAATATTTAATCGAATATTTCCAATTAAAATAATAGTAAATCTACATCTATATATTTATTTATTGATTGGAAGGCTTATGGACAATGGTCACCTCTTTCCATTAGATCCCCTTTAGGCCTTTGGGATACCTACTACTTTCCTATATTATATAGTTGGGGCTTGCTACGTGTTGATGTGTTGGGGCAAACAAACTTGATGTTTTTTTTTCTTAATCTAGTAGTTGGAGTCTATGGAATAAGAAAGAAGTTTGATAGCTTGACAAAAGTGGTAAAGAAAATATTAATCCCTCCTCCCTTGATATAACTGGTGGTTAAGATCAACAACTACAAGAACTTTGTTGTGGAATATGATCAAAACTAATAGAAGGATATGAAAAAGTGACAAACATGGCCACTGAAACTCGTAACATTTTTTATAGGAAGACAAAATTATGTTTCTTTTTCCCAAACATGTATGTTAGTATATTACACTTTAATGAATATGTTTTCCTATTATCATATATGGTTTCATATTTTGACAAAACATTTGCCAAGATTTGTTTTATTATTAAGTGAAATATTTTCTAAAATCTTACTATATTTTATAATTCAGTGAAATATTCGCCATGACTTTACAAGATAATATAATTTGGTGAGAGATTTGCCAAAAATTCTATATAATCTTATTATTGATAAAAGAGCCTCCGATTTTTCCTATGTATCATGGGTATTCACCCATTTATTATAAATATAAATTTAGGGTGGTTCTTAAAATTTTCCCTTAGTGTCCCAAGTTTTGACAATTCCAACATTTTACTTTGGAATAGTCCTTCTCCTTTTTCTTCTGCTTTCCTTTACCTTTTCCTTTGCCTCCGCTACAGGAATTTTCCTTCTTTGCTTTTCCCTTCTTGCCTCTTGCTAACAATGCCACATTGTCATCCTCCTTCACCTCTTTGGTTGCCCCAAGATGGTTCTTTATGATATCATTCTAAATGCAATAATTCCACAACCTCTCCCACCTCGGAAGGCTTTCCTGTGCAACAATTCCATCCACAAAATTCTCCCAAGTCTTGGGAAGACCATTCAAAGCAATCCTCACCAATTGAGTGGGTTAAATGATTTCACTTACGACTGTCGACTCATCTCTCACTAAAGTGATCTTTGTGAGCTATGTTGCAGCACCATTAGTCTTAGCCATTTTAATGGCCTTCAGTTTCTCCTTTAGGACCATTTTTCTATTTTCAGTTGAGCTTTGGTAAAGACTTGTCAAGGTTGTCCACATCTCATGCGCATAAGTCTTTCCTCTTACATGAGGAATGACATGATATTTGACTCCTTCAAGAATCAATCTTTTTACCTTAGCATTATTTTTGATAAACTCTCCCAACTGTACCTGTTCATGAGGTACTGTTACTCGATTTTGTGTGGTATTTACCATAATGCCCGAGACTCCTGCTTCCTCAAAGATGCTCTAGATTCTTTCCTTCTATGCACTATAGTTGTTCTGACCATCCAACCTATCTTCAACTCTCAAACCAAAAGACATGTTGCATTGTCCTACCAAACTGAATTTTTCAAATATGTGGCAAAGGTTTCTATTTTCTGTGTGAAAATAAGCTTGGTGTGATTTTCACTTTGTTGTCCCAAACTACACTTTTCAGCCAAAAGCTCTGATACCATGAATAACTTCAACCCCCACTCCGTTTATCAATTTTCCTTATCACTCCATACATTTATCTTTAAATCTAAGCATGATAAAAATTCTAAAACCTAGAAATGACCCTATTTTTTAGAAAAGTGTGGTGCCATTATAGGGATCACCTTGAATTAGGATTTAGAGGTGGACATGGGTTTTTAGGTTTCTTCCGTGTAATAGTTATTTTTTTCTTAATGAATAACAAGATTTTTGTTGTGGTTATGATCCTAAAATGGATAAATTTCTTTTAGCTTTATTTTTTCCCATGGTTTTGTAATTATTATGGACTTCTTATTTCTCATTTCTTTCTTGGCTCAAGGTTACCATATTTATATGTGTGAAAATATTTTTACATTTCTTCTAAACACATTAAACCCAACTATCTTGTTCCAAGTTGACATGCTTTTAATTTTGTTTAACATTTAAGTGAACTATAGCATATTGGGCCCTTTGTCAATCTTGAGGTTAAGGCTCAAATTTTTCCCTTTATGTTGACTTAAATTACTCACACTCTAGGCAGCCTAATAGATGGGATGTTGTTTGCTAATACATGAATATTATACATGGAATTAGTCTTGGGTCGGGGTAAGGCTAAGTTTAATGAGTGTCACAATACTTTATCTACAATCTTAAATTTCCCATTGACCTTAAACATCCCGAGAAAACTAAATGAGGAATTCTAGGACACAAAATACCCAAGTTAGGCATAGAGTTAGGGTTTGGGACAATGTTTGTTTCCTCCTTCTTAAGATGTAATATTTATTGAGAATAGTAATGACCTATTGGATTTTGAGATAGTTTATTCCCCTTATTGTGTTGATTGAATTTCTATCACTATTTGAAGGAACTCATTTGAAACATTTTATATACATCTATGGTAAACTTTAGTTTTGAACATATTATTTCCTCACTTTCATGGCTCAAGGTTTCCCTATTTACATGTATGAAAATAGTTTTACATTTCTTTTGAAAACATTAAACCCCACTATCTTGTTCCACGCTAACATGCTTTTAATTTGGTTGAACATTTAAGTGAAATATAGCATATTGGGCCCTTTATCAATCTTGATGCTAAGGTTCAAAATTTTCCCTTTATGTTGACTTAAATTACTAGCTACCCTCTCATGTGGGCATTGTATTATTGTAAGTTTGTGGTAAACAAATTTTTCTTGTGGAATAACTTGTGCAACCCAAAGATGAATGATGGGGACTTGGTGATGGGTCATCCAAATGCCTTCAGTACCATGGCAAGTCCATAAATTTGTATTTTGATGAAGATAAGGGTATCAATTTAATATGCTCTTTATGAGGCTCATGGGTTAGTTTGGTTATAGCCAAAGGTAGTAATGTAACTAGGTTATGTTTTGATGATGTGGTCTCATCCCTATTGTTGGAGGAGATAAGGCAGAAAAACATAGAAAATTAGAGTACATATGCCTTATATATAAGTGTGTTCATAAGGTAGAAACAATAATATGTCCTCAAGTGCAAAATCTAAATCTAGAGGTATATCTAAATATGGAGGAAAATTTGTAAAGGGGTGTTGGAAATGTGGAACATAAGAGAATTTAAGGAAGAATTGTAGATCTAAAATCTTTGAGAGAGGGAAGGGATATAATGATGGTTCCTCCAGAGAAGATAAAACCTCATTAAAGGAAGGAGGGATGTGTGTTTAGCTTCTTCTAGCACTCCTGCACATCACCACATATGGTTGATCCACTGAGGTGCTCCTTTCATATGACTCCACATAGGAAGTAGTTTTGTGAATATGAAAGGTATGATGGACACCAAGATCATAAGACAAATAAACTTAATTTTGATGCTCAAAGATGCAAGGGTTAGAACAATCCTTGGTTTTCTACACATTTAAGGGCTAGCTAGAAACATGGTATCTATAAGTAGGGTGAGGGATGTAGGTGTAACTACTAGATTTGAAAAGGAAACTTGTAGGATGGTTCAAGGAGAAATGGTATTGCTAATGGGAGTTCAGATTCAAATTATCCTTGCAAGCTATTGGGAACCACTCCCAATGATGGGTGTGGTAATTTTATTTTTCCTAAACTTGGAGATGAAGAAGGGAAGACCTTTGTTGTTTCTACAGAAAATATGAGAACGTTTCATCAAAGGCTAGGGCCTTTGATTCCTACACAATCAAGGTATGGTTAAAGTTATGTCTAGTTGCATTGCAAAACATGATTTCTATGAACTGTATTTATGGTAAATAGAACTGGGTAGAATTCTCAATACATCCTTATTTGTAAACTAATTCCACTGGGTCGTTTGTCACACCAAACCTGATAAATTATTCTTAAAAATATAAAATCTATGAGCGTTTAATACTTTTTAGATTTTTAGATTTGTAAATTATTGTTTATTGTGTATACATGCAAATTACAATTATGTAGAAAATAGAGAACAATGAATTAAAATCTCACAAACCATGGGTTGACACAAGATGTGACTTGAGAAGCTCTTTTGGGAGAAAACCTAGTTGGAAGGTGAGATTGCTCTACTCCCTTTCTTTGAATAAGAAATGAATGCAAGTAAAAAGAAGTAACTCATATGGCACCTATTGAGGAGGAATAAGAAGAAACTATTCCACATACCACACTTGAAAGGGCCGAAGAGATAGTAGAACAAACTGAGGAGTCATTGGAAGACATTGAAGAACCAATAGAAGATATTGAGGGGCGAGTAGAAGTTGAGGAACTAGTTCAAAATATAGAAAGCCCAATAGAAAGCACTTAAGACCGGGCAAGTGCAACATGGGAACAACCAATGGATGGAAACAATGAAGGACTCTTTGGTGGGGGACGTGGAGGAAGTGAAGGAAGAGGGGAGAATTCTCTCTTCACCTTGGAATTCCCTATTGAGGATCTTCCGAGAGGGGCAACTCCCATGAAAAACATCCCACTCTCAGCCCTACCTAAGTTCCATGGTTTATCATCTCAAGACCATGATGAATTTATGATTGAGTTTGATATATTATGTAGAAGTTATGATTATGTTACTAATCCTCAAAAGTTAAAGTTATTTCAAGCAACATTAAAAGGAAATGCACTAAGATGGTTCATGAGCCTCGGAGGACATGTGATCACAACATGGGAGCATACGAAGGAGAAGTTTCTAACCAAATATCAAGACTAATTTCGGACAAGAGAAAGAAAGGAGGAACTATTTAAGATGGTTCAGAATGAGGATGAAAATCTCGAGGATTTCGTGGAGAGATTACAATATAATTTGAATATATCTCACCACCTTAATACGAGTAAGGATATTCTTAAGACAATATTGTTGAAAGGGGATGAGATGACTATCTAGAAATGTTAAATATGCTTGGTTAAGGGGATATATCTAAGGAATGATATGATGAGATTGTCAACCTCTGTAAGAGATGTTCAAGACGAGTAGTAAACAAACCAAAAGGTAGGGATAGTACATATTCAAGAGTCCAAAAATCAGCGAGTGGGGGAGCAACAAGAGCCAAAATAGGTAATTTACTTGAAGAATTTAAAACTGAAATGTTAAGCTCTTTTGCTTCAGAGATTGATACCTTGCAGGTTAAAAGGAAGCAGGGAGAGGGAGAATTTGCTTTCGCCATTTTCTTCCCTAAATGTAGAGAAAAACACCCACTAAGGGAATGCCCACTCGACAAGGTACCAATTTTCACCATTTGTGAGAAGCACCATGAGACTCAACAATTCCCTTCTTTTCCAGGAATAAAAGCAGCATTGCAACAAACTGAAGAAGAAGCTGAAGCAGTCTATTTGCTGACACAAAGGAGGCAATTGAAACCATGAGGACAAGGTACGAATTTTAATATGCCATTTAATCGTTGGAATAATTATCCTTCTTTTCACGTAAATTACCCGCCCTTCAATCAAATGTAATACCCACTGTTCAACCAAATGAGCTTCCCATCCATGTAGCAAACAAACCCTCCCTTTGTAGATCCTACAATGTGGACTCCTTGGTCTCTACAACAATCTTATTTTAATCAATGGAACTGAGGCTCGAGAGCTCACCAAATTCCATTTCCAAACCAATTCCCTCAGTATCAGCAATCTCTCTCTCTGCCATCAAATGCTCCATCGAATAATCAAAAAATGAGACCCCACCTACCTGTACAACCGAACCCTAATCCAAATAATAATAATAAAGCCATGCAAGTCATCGATATTCAGAACCACCCTATATCTCCTATTTTACATGTGCAGTGTAATGATATCCATTTGCAGTCTCGGAGAATAGTTGAGCCTATTATACATGATATTACTTCTTATAACTCTCATAAAGAAGAGACAGAAAAAGATAAATCATCCAATAAGGGTGCTCAAATAGTTGAGCCACCCTCTAATAAAGCTGTTGAAATAGCAGAGCCACCATTCCCTAAGTGTTTAGCTCTAACTAAGACACCTGAGCCACCTTCTTTTAACCTTCTAGGGGAATTGAAGAATATGTATGTTAAAATTCCACTTTTGCAAGCAATCAGAGATGTACCAATTTATGCGAGAACCATTAGAGACATTTGCATCAAGAGACCTCGTAGGAAAGCTAAAGATCCTCTTACAGTTCATGTGATGGGTGATCTAGCTACTTTAATGTCACGAAAAACCCCTCCCATGAAATATGGTTATCTTGGTCATCCTATGGTCACAGTACAAGTAAGAAAAACTATTGTTTCACGAGTTCTGGTAGACTTAGGTGATGCTATAAACATCATGACCCTTGAAACTGTACAGTTGTTACAGCTGAAAAATGTAATTAGAGAGACACCAACTATCCTAGAGCTAACCGATCATTCGATAATCAAACGAGAAGGCGTTATTGAAGACCTAATCATTTGAGTTGAATCTTGGAACTACAGAGTTGACTTTGTTGTGTTACAGACTAAAACAAAGTTGGGGGGACATCCACTGATTTTGGGAAGACCCTCGCTCGCTACGGCAAATGCCTTTATCAGCTGTAGATCGGGCTCAATGACAATTTCTAATGGATCTGAAACTAAGAAGCTCACTCTCTACCCTCATGCTACACCTATGATTAACAATGATAATCGTGTATGGTTAGACTATGATAATGAGGATGCTCAACCCATTTTGACCATTGGACAAGCCTTAAACTTTGAAGACACTACCGTGGATGAAGTAATTAGTAACTTTATTTCTGAACCCTCCTCGGTTGCCTCTAAAACATATAATCAGTTAATTGCAATTTTGGAACCTGAAACACAGCAAAACCTTAAATCTGAAAATTTATCTCAAACATCAACTAATATCCCCTCTAAGAGTATACCGGTGGAAATCGGACCTCGCAAAACATTGAATATAAACCCTAACTTGACAGATGCTGAAACATAATAGTTAATGAGGGTACTTCATGAAAATAAGAAAGCATTCACATGGGACTACACAGATATGAAGGGGATCTCTCCTGAATTATGTACCCATCGTATTTAGATTAAGGAAGGGTCTTGACGAGTGTGTCAACCCCAGCGACGAATGAAACCCAATCTGAGGCAGATTGTTAAAGAAGAACTTCAAAAATTGCTTAATGAAGGGTTTATATATCCTATATCTCATAATGAATGGGTTTCTCCGTTGGTGATAGTACCCAAGAAAAACGGGAAATGGAGAGTATGTGTAGATTATAGAGCCTTAAACAAAGCCACTCAAAAAGATCATTTCCCCTTGCCATTTATTGATTAGGTACTTGATAGTTTGTGAGGAAAGAGATTCTTTTCCTTTTTAGATGGTTTTGGCGGATATAACGAGATCAAAATTGCACCCGAAGACCAAGACAAGACCACGTTTACGAGTCCATGGGGAACTTTTGCTTATGTAATGCTCGAGCAATGTTTCAAAGAGCAGTGATAGGAATTTTCTCTGATATGCTTAATTACTCTTTGGAGATATTTATGTATGACTTTACTCCTTATGGTGTGACTTTTTAAGATGCATTACAAAACCTTGAGAAAGTACTTAAATGTTGTATAGAAGCCCATCTTGCCTTAAGTACTGAAAAATGTCATATGATGATGAATGAAGGAATTGTATTGGGACACTTCATTTCATTCCTAGGGATTCAAGTTGATCCATCTAAAGTGCAAGTAATTCAGACTCTTCCTATCCCCAAAACACAAACTAATGTAAGAAGTTTTTGAGGACATGCTAGATATTACAGAATATTTATCAAATATTTTTCTAAAATAGATTCTCCTTTGTTTGTTTTACTTACGAAAAATGTTGAATTTAAGTGGACTCACGATTGCCAAAAAGCATTTGATGAACTTAAGCATCAGTTGTTTACAGCCCCTGTTCTAAGGGGACCTAACTGGGCATTGCCCTTTCATATATCCTCTGATGCTTCAGATACTGCAATTGGGGTTGTCTTGGGTCAAGAAGAAAACAATCTTTCTTATGCTATCTATTTCATTAGTAAGAATATGACACCTGCTAAACTTAATTACACAGTTACCGAGAAGGAATTTTTAGCAGTCATTTATGCTATTAATAAGTTTCGACATTATATTACTAGTTACCCTGCTTTTGTTCACATTGATCACTTGGAAATTAAGTATATAATGAATAAATCCATTACAAATGCCCGAGTTACCAAATGGTTATTATTACTACAAGAATTTGATATTACAATTATAGATCGACTAGGTAAAGAAAATGTAGTTGCTCATTTCCTTTCTCGAATAAAAACTGATGATAATACTCCAATAGATGATTCCTTTCCTGATGAATACTTATTTGCAGTATCTGCTCACTCACCTTGGTATGCAGACATTGCCAATTATTTGGTTGCATGAAAGTTACCATCACACCTATCACACAGAGAGAAAGTAAAAATCATTAACAAAGTGCCCGGTACAGCTGGACAAGTGGGTGTATTTTTCATACAACACTTGATCAAGAAATTCAGAGATGCATTAGAGAAGATGAGGTTTATGTCATATTGAAGGCTTATCATGATGGGCCTTGTGGAGGACATTTCGCTGATAAGAGAACATCACATAAAGTTCTCAGAATGGGTTATTATTGGCCCTCACTTTTTAAGGATGCAAAGAAATATGTTAGGGCCTATGATAGCTGTTAGAGAATGGGTCAACCTAATCATAGAGACGAAATGACTTTGAACCTTCAAGTAATACTTGAACGTTTTGAAAGATGGTCTCTCGAATTTATAGGACCCATTAATCCCCCAACCAATCAAAAAGTTTATATATTGGTTTGTACAGATTATATGACTAAATGGGTGGAAGCTAAGGCACTTATTAGAGCTAATGAGGAATCTGTTTTAACCTTTCTATTTGAAGAAATCTTTGTTAGGTTTGGAGTGCCTAGAGAGCTAGTCAGAGATGGAGGACCCCTTTCAGCTCTCATGGTTTTAAAGATAAACTTCAGAAATATCATATTAATCATAAAATGACTACACCCTACCATCCCCAAGCCAATGGTCAAGTGGAAAGTACAAATAAATTCATAGAAACCATTTCAACAAAAACAGTAAATGAGAATAGATAGGATTGGTTTCAAGGGCTTCCTGAAGCATTATGGGCTTACAGAACTACCTAGAGGAACACCACAAGTTTTTCACCTTATGAATTATTTTATGGAAAAAGTTTTTTTTTCCAGTGGGATTTGAAATTAAAACCTTAAGAATTGCTTTAGCTATTAATATTGACTTGTCTCATGCACAAACAGCTAGGTTGCAGCAGCTTCAGGAATTAGATGAAAAGAGGTTGGATGACATCCATCAAAGAACTATGATCCAACATCAACAAACCAGGTGGCATGATAAAACTATTAAGAATAAGCAGTTCCAAAAAGGTAATTGGGCTTTATTGTATGATTCTCGGTTTGAAAATTTTCAAGGAAAACTGTGAACAAGGTGGTTGGGACCTTCTGAGATAGATATTGTTTTTCCAAATGGTATAGTAAGGCTCCTCACAATTGATGACTCTAGAACACCATTGCTAGTGAATGGGTATTGGTTCCATTTGTACCAACAACCCATTTCTAAAGGGGATTTTAAGGTCACTTGCATGGGAGATTCAT